>SJYC01136056.1:0-51912 GCA_006408675.1 Madoqua kirkii
CCAGTGACTCTTGATCTCCCCCAGAGCTGATGGCAAAGGGGCCTTGGCTTCCCAGACTCCTCTCTGAGCCACCCCCAGGACGCATGAGAACCCTGGAGGCCAGACCCCTCCCTTTGGATGGCTTGGCCACAGTCCTTGCCAAGCCAGCCCCCCGAGGGCCTGGTTGGCCGTTTCTGGCCTCAGGGACTCCCTACTCTCCCTTCCCTACCCCAGCCCACCAGCTTCCAGAAGAGGCACTATTCCCCATGCTGATGGGGGCTACTCTTGAGAGCAGCCGCGGGCAATCTCAGCCCAGCCCTTCAGCACACAGCTGGCCCCTGGCCCTGGCTCTCCTCTGGGCTTTGGAGCAGAGCAAAAGAGCCTTCTGAAGCTGAGAGGCTGGGAGATGCTGGCTCCAGCGCCCCCAGATTAGGGCACGATGCATGCACGTGCTGTGATGTGCTGTCTGTGTTTTGCTTCAAGGCTGTGTGTAAGACGCTTGTGTTAACCAGATGCTCTTCTTTTCCGAGCCCTGGGTGGGTGGGAGGAGCCCAAGGCGGGGAGCCCAAAGATAACCCAAGCCCCACTGAAAGGAGGGACAGGAGCCTAAAGGCACAGGGGCCCATCCCCCTACCCCAACCCTCAGATGGGACAGGAGGGCCACCCCCAGGCAGAGGGGCCAAGGGGCCAACCCAGCCTGGGGAGACTAGAACTTTTCTCTCGATCACATGGACTGCTTCCTGGGAGAGCCCAGCAGAGCAGCAGAGGAGACCGGGGCCCTGGAGGAGACAGAGGCCCACACACCCAGCAGCTACTGAAGGAGCCCCAGCTGTATCCTGTGTGCCATGAGCTCCTTTCCCTCCCACCGCCCCGCCCTCAAGGCCCCTCCCTGACCCCGTCACTCACCCCACTGATGCGCACGTGTATCCAGACTCAGGCACCCACCTCTCTGCGTTAAACTCTTCTCTGGTTTGCCACAGGCGGCAACGCAGCCTCAAACAATGACCCCGAGATGGACGGGGAGGACGGGGTTTCCTTCATCAATCCGCTGGGCATCCTGTACACCCCGGCTTTAAAAGGTACCCTCTCTGCCAAGTAGCAGAGCCTGCTTCCCTGGGTCAGTGCTCCTACTCACCCACTGATGCGCACGTGTATCCAGACTCAGGCACCCACCTCTCTGCGTTAAACTCTTCTCTGGTTTGCCACAGGCGGCAACGCAGCCTCAAACAATGACCCCGAGATGGACGGGGAGGACGGGGTTTCCTTCATCAATCCGCTGGGCATCCTGTACACCCCGGCTTTAAAAGGTACCCTCTCTGCCAAGTAGCAGAGCCTGCTTCCCTGGGTCAGTGCTCCTTGCCTCCCAGCTGAAACCCCAGGGCTACTCAATGAGTCCAGGACACACAGGTGTGACCGTGGGTCCCTTGCAGGCAAGTCTTCCTAGTGGCCACCTCACCAAGTTTTCTGGAAATCAGAATGTGTGATCTGATACGTTCACAAAAGACTGACTCCAGGCAGGTCAGCCCTAGGTAAATGCAACAGTAATGGGCCCTGTGCCTGAGGCAGCCAATCTAAGGGTCCCTCGTGTGGACCCTCCCGCCTGCCTACAGGTCCTCTGAGTTTCGCTGACCAGATGCGTCAGGTTCTCGCCTGCACAGGCGGTGCTTCCAGCAGCAGTGGGACGTGGGAACAGGGAGCGGCAGCTGGAGATGGAGCGCAGGGCCCGGGGGTGGGGAGCAGGGTGGCCGCCACCTGAGGCTGCCCCTTGCTCCTTGCCACCAGTGATGGAGGGCCACGGGGAAGTGAACATTAAGCATTACCTAAACTGCAGCCATTGCGAGGTGGACGAGTGCCACGTGGACCCCGAGAGCCACAGAATCATCTGCTTCTGCGACCACGGGACCGTGCTGGCAGAGGACGGCGTCTCCTGCATCGGTAAGGGGCTGGGCGGTGGGCGGGCACAGAGCTTGAGCCACAGCTAGTTCCCATGGTTCTGGGGCACCTCAGACGCAGCTTTGTAAACTTCCTGACACTTCTGTCTGCCCCCAGCATGGGTGCTCGGACGACAGGCAAAGGGACCTGTGTGCGAAAGGTGGGTCATGGCTTGGGAAGGAGTCATAAGTCATCTGGTCCCACCACTAGCCCAGGATGCGACCCCCACATCCCCACCAAGGGGCCAGCTCATCTCCACCAGACACCCCAGCACCAAGGACCTCAGTACTCCTAAGACACAGGGTCTCCCGTTGGGGAGTTACAGAGCCAGACTCATTCTCCTCCCGACTTCCACCCCTCAGCTTCCTGCTTGTAGTGGCCCTTTGAACACGGCGTCTGAAGAGCATGCTGCCTTCCTCCTCCTCAAGTCTCCTCCGGATTAAATAGCCCCTTTATTTCCATCCAGTCTATGGGACATGAGTCTATATCTCTTTCCCATCCTGTTGTTGCAGTTGTCCATGTCCCTTTTGAAATGCCGTGTCCAGGACCAGGCTCGGTGTCTGGTGTGGTCAGTACCATCAGGCACTCAGCTCTCCCTCCCATGCGCTGGGCCAGTGCTCTCGTGGATAGAGCATCATTTCAGCCTCCAGAGTCTGACAGGCACACTATGACTTTGGGTCAAACTGAGTCTGTAGTCACCTAAGGCACCTGATGGCTTCCCTGGTGGCTGAGAGGGTAAAGCGTCTGCCTGCAATGTGGGAGACCCAGGTTCGATCCCGGGATCGGGAAGATCCCCTGGAGAAGGAAATGGCAACCCACTCCAGTACTCCTGCCTGGAGAATCCCATGGATGGAGGAGCCTAGTGGGCTACAGTCCATGGGGTTGTGAAGAGTCAGCACAACTGAGTGACTTCACCCAGTCACTAAGGCACCTGAGGGGCTTCCCAGGTGGTGCTAGTGGTAAAGAACCCACCTGCCAGTGCAGGAGACATAAGAGATGTGGGTTCGACCCCTGGGTCAGGAAGATCCCCTGGAGGAGGGCATGGCAACCCACTCCAGGATTCTTGCCTGGAGAATTCCGTAGATGGAGGAGCCCGGTGGGCTACAGTCCATAGGGTCACACAGAGTCAGACACGACTAAAGCGACTTCACACGCACACACGGCACCTGAATCGCTTCTACAGCCCCTCTCGGCTCACTTTCCATCCTCATCCTGTCATCCACAGTTGATGTTTCAGATCAGTGTCAAGACTGTGATATTTATCCCCGTTACATAGTGCCTCTCCACAAAAGCTGTTAAAAGTTGTAAAACCAGGATGAAACTGCTTCACACCCTCATCCTCCGAGAAGGCTGGCGGTCTGTGGGTCCGAGGCTGGGAAGGGTCTTTCCGATGTGGGGGCAGCTCAGAGGAGAATCCATGTGGTCATCCGTGCCCTGTGGGGACTGTCTTCCAGTGTCGCCCACCCCAGAGCCCCACCTGCCACTCTCGCTGATTCTGTCCGTCGTGACCTCTGCCCTGGTAGCCGCCCTCGTCCTGGCTTTCTCTGGCATCATGATCGGTGAGTGTCCCAGAGCCCCAGCACTTTCCAGAGCAGGGCAGGGAAGGAAGATCTGGCAGAACAGAACGGCATCTCAGGCTGTGCCATCTCAGGCTGAAGGGTCATTCTGGGCGGTGGTACTGAGGGCAGCCCAAGCCAAGCCAAAGCCGAAGCCCCTCTCCTTCTCTCTCCAGCACATTCCTGGCTCCTAGGAGCCCTGATTCAGAACCTCAGCCCCGTGTAGAGCCTGCTGGCTGCTCAAGGAGGGGTCTTCTTCAGAGGAGAACACCATGGCTAAAGCTTACCACCGCCCGCCTCCCCAGCCTCCTCCAGACCTCAGTTTAGCTGTCCTCAGACATGGGCTTCAGTGGACTCTGCTAGTCTGGTTCACACCTCCAGCCCACCCTTCCCCCTCCACAGAGAATGCAGAGCTGGTTTCTCAGTGTTTCCCATTAGCCCTGTGAGTCAAGGGCACTGATCTGCACATCACAGAGGGCCCAGCCAGCTCTTTCTGCTGGAAATGCCCAGGGTAGGTGCACAGAGACTTGAGGTGAGGCAGAAGGAAAGGAAAGGCTCCGCAGCACTCTGAGGCCAGCCCCATGGGGCCGGGGGAGTCTGTCCCCCTCCACAGAGAATGCAGAGCTGGTTTCTCAGTGTTTCCCATTAGCCCTGTGAGTCAAGGGCACTGATCTGCACATCACAGAGGGCCCAGCCAGGCTCTTTCTGCTGGAAATGCCCAGGGTAGGTGCACAGAGACTTGAGGTGAGGCAGAAGGAAAGGAAAGGCTCCGCAGCACTCTGAGGCCAGCCCCATGGGGCCGGGGGAGTCTGGGAGTGGACAGGGATTCCCTGTTCTCAGTGGACCTTTGTGATTCCCATGATGCCATCCTGCAAAGAGCAGGATGACAAGAGCTACCTTGTTGCACACTCACCCCACGCTGAGCAAGTAACACATTTTAGTTCACTAAACCCTCAAAGAACCCTGTGATCACAGCTGGCATGTTTCATAGAGGAGGAACTGAGTGCACAGAAGCTGACTCACTTGCCCTGGCCCGTAAGTGGTGGGGCCGAGCTTTAAAAGCAAAACCCACCCTGTGAGTCACCTCCCATGGAGTCTACCTTATATACAGAATGTTCCCACATATAGTAATAACAGTGATAGTGGTCACCTGTATTGGGGAGCTCTTTAGAACTTTCCAAAACCATTTCTTTTGACCACATTATTCGGCATGTGGGATCTAAGTTCCCTGACCAGAGACTAAACTCAAGCCCAGCAGTGAGACCACTGAGTCCCAACCACTGGACAGCCAGGGAATTCCCTCTGAAACTATTCTGTTTTGATGAATTCATGTCATTATCACAATCCCAGGGCATGAGGAGTGGAGGTTTAGGGGACAGGGCAGGCGTTACTGTCTCTGCTTACAGAGAAAGAGACTGAGATCCAAAGAGGTCACATGTCACTTGTCAGGGTCACAGCTTGTAGGTAACAAAGGCAGAATTAGAACTCAGGTCCTCGGGCACCAGCTTAGAGCCAGTTTAGAGACCTTCCACTCTGCAGTTGTCTCCAGCTATGTGGCTTGGTGGTTCTTCATCTGTAGGAAACACAGGTTATCAAGAGCCCCAGCTGTACTCTCAAGTCTGTTACTATATTTGCCTCGTGCAGCACCTAGGCAGAGCAGAGCTACTAAGGCAAGCCCCCTCCTGGAGACTTGGGACTCCTCTGATGGCCCACTTTGACTCCAGAACTTCCCAACAGCCTTGCTGGAACCTTTGTAGACTGAATGGCCATCTAGGGTCTTTGCTCAACCTTCCGTCACCCTGTCCTTCACATGGAGTCAAAACAGTCTACTGGCTTCCCAGCCTTCCTGGATTCCCCCTGGATCATCTCTCACAGGCATTTCTCTGAATGAAATCCTTGCACTTCTAATCCTGTCCTGGGTCTGCTTCTCAGAGGACCCAAACTAATGTGCCTCTGCCCCTGCATGATACAATAAATCTTTCATTCATATGACTTTAAGCTTTATATTTGCTTCAATCTTTCAATGAAAGGTATACTTTCACATCTATAACCATTTTGTTAGTATGACTAAGAGTGATGGAAAAAGATTTAGACCCCAGCGGAAGAGCTAGAGATTAAGGAAGGCTTCCTGGAGGAGGTGGCCTGGCCCAGGCCACCTTGTATGGACCGCCATCTGTCTACAGTGTACCGCCGGAAGCACCAGGAGCTGCAAGCCATGCAGATGGAGCTGCAGAGCCCGGAGTACAAGCTGAGCAAGCTCCGCACCTCCACCATCATGACCGACTACAATCCCAACTACTGTTTTGCTGGCAAGACCTCCTCCATCAGTGACCTGAAGGAGGTGCCACGGAAAAACATCACCCTCATCCGGTGAGTGCCGTCTGCTGGGGCAGTGGAGGAGGGAGGCAGAGAAGGGAGCGTTCTAGGCGGCCGGATGTCATCCCTGGACCACAGAGTCCTCCGACAACAAGAGGCCAGCAGAGCCACCCCTCGGAGCACCCCCGGCCCTCCCGGGAAGAGAAGGTTTAATATCCAGGGCCATTTGGGGGTCTAATTATTTAATTATTTAACTTGTGAGGTTGGAACAATGAGAGGAGGACTAGATGGGAGAAATGGGGTGCTCCTCAAAACCACCCAAATGCCTCCCCCAAGCATTGCTCCCCTCCCCCTCCCAGCTCCCAGAGAACCCTTTGCACATGTCTGTCATTCACTGAGCGCTCTCCAGGAAGTATCTGCCAGCCATCTGTCCTCTCTCACCAGATCCATGTCTTAGTCACCTCTAGGACCCGGGCAAATATTAGAGACTCAGTAAGTGTTCACGGAAGGAATATCAGCCAATGTCATGAAGCCTGGCTTGGAACCTTTCTTGCCCATAGAGCAATAGAGGCTGGGGATTGCGGAGCAAAGCCACACTGAGGGCATTACTCCTGAGGGTGTGGCTGACCCCCTTGCCTCCTGTGAGTGGCCACTAAGTGTGCCCCTTCCTCATCACACCTTCTCCTCTGCACAGGGGTCTAGGCCACGGCGCGTTTGGGGAGGTGTATGAAGGTCAGGTGTCTGGAATGCCCAACGACCCCAGCCCCCTGCAAGTGGCTGTAAAGGTAAGAGGGGGCTTCCTCCTGGACCTGACCTTGGCCGGGGTCTCTGTAAGCATGGCCCTCTGCCGACAGCCTCCGACCTCTCTGGCTCACAGCCTCCTCCTCCTTCCCACCCTCCCTTCTGTGCCCAGACGCTGCCGGAGGTGTGCTCTGAACAGGACGAACTGGATTTCCTCATGGAAGCCCTGATCATCAGGTAACAGCCCAGAGGGATGCCTACACCACCACCCCAAGCCTGTGAGGGACACGAGATATATCTAACAGGCACATCTCCAAGGGAAACAGGGTTGTCCTGCAGGGCACCCCTCCTCTCTAACTGGAGACCCTCCCCTGCCCCCAAGGTTCTTCGCACATCTTACCAGAGTGGACCAGCCCCCATCTGGTTTTCTTGTAGCCCCAGTCAATGTCACTTGGCCTTCAACCAGCACCCCTGTGTCACCCATTGGTTCTTTTCCCCCTTTCTTAAGAAACAGAGCGTGCTGCTTGTTGACAGTGGAAAATACAGTCTTCCTCCAGGTAACTCTTCCACCAGGTCCTTCACCCACCCCAGCTCCCAACTCTCAAGTAAAGGAAATGGGCCCCCATGTGATGAAAGGTGCCCACCCTCGTCCACCCAGCTGACCCGACTCTTCATCTGGTGGATCTGAGGCCCACCATTGGGAGTCACAGTGTCCAAGGCTCTGACAACAGAGGTTCGACCTGGAGAGCTGGCCAGGCTCGTGG
This sequence comes from Madoqua kirkii, assembly GCA_006408675.1. NCBI lineage: Eukaryota > Metazoa > Chordata > Mammalia > Artiodactyla > Bovidae > Madoqua > Madoqua kirkii. The sequence continues at coordinate 7,289 of SJYC01136056.1, forward strand.
CCTCCCGGTACACCGAGAAGCCTCAAATCCCTGATCATCAGGTAACAGCCCAGAGGGATGCCTACACCACCACCCCAAGCCTGTGAGGGACACGAGATATATCTAACAGGCACATCTCCAAGGGAAACAGGGTTGTCCTGCAGGGCACCCCTCCTCTCTAACTGGAGACCCTCCCCTGCCCCCAAGGTTCTTCGCACATCTTACCAGAGTGGACCAGCCCCCATCTGGTTTTCTTGTAGCCCCAGTCAATGTCACTTGGCCTTCAACCAGCACCCCTGTGTCACCCATTGGTTCTTTCCCCCCTTTCTTAAGAAACAGAGCGTGCTGCTTGTTGACAGTGGAAAATACAGTCTTCCTCCAGGTAACTCTTCCACCAGGTCCTTCACCCACCCCAGCTCCCAACTCTCAAGTAAAGGAAATGGGCCCCCATGTGATGAAAGGTGCCCACCCTTGTCCACCCAGCTGACCCGACTCTTCATCTGGTGGATCTGAGGCCCACCATTGGGAGTCACAGTGTCCAAGGCTCTGACAACAGAGGTTTGACCTGGAGAGCTGGCCAGGCTCGTGGCCTCCCGGTACACCGAGAAGCCTCAAACATCCTGACAGGCTAGGGAGGCCTTGGCAGAATCGGCCGAGGGAATGAGGCCAGAGCAGCGTGTGTGATGTGCTGTGTCCGTAGGAGGACGCATGGCAGCCTCAGCTCCTGCTTAAGTGCGTATTTCCTGGTTGCCCATGTAATACTGATCATTGAATAAAGCCTGGAAAGTAGAAGAGTCGGTGGAAGGAGACCGCGTCACTCAGTCTCCCTACTCTGCAGCGAGTAAGCAGCACTGTATTTGGGTGCACGGTCACCCAGTCCATCAGCTCTGCCCAAGTGTGCCCACATGGAGCTCCCTGGCCCCACTGCCTCACATGTCCTCATAGGATCACGTTAACAAGAAAACCTGAATCTCAGAGCCCCTGCAAAGAGTCCATGGTGGGATCCAGCGGCCCTCTTCCTTGTTCTCTTCCGCACACAGTCAGCAGGCAGGTCTCAGGCAGGCCCTCGGGGAAGCAGGCCCTCCAGCTTCCACTTGAGGCATTCCTCCGAGAATCCAACCCCCAAAATGTGAATCCTGGCCAGCAGTCCTGGTGCCAGCCTCCTGGACACCCTCATCTCCCTACGCACCTCCACCCCAGCCTTCTCACTCAGTGCCTATGCGTGGCCCTCTCCCCTGCTCCCCAGGCCCCTATGCCAGCAAGAACACTCCATGCATGTTGAACCCCCACCAGGCCTGCCCTCTGGTTCTTCCAGCTGCTCAGCAACCAGATTCTCCTCTCCTTAGGCCCAGCCTGGGACCCCCGCTCCCCGTATTTTCAGAAAGCTTTTACATAATGTGGCTCTGAAAACATAACTCTGTACCCAGCTTTGCCCAGTTAAGATTTTTGCAGACTCAGCTCAGTTAAATTCGGTTACTCCCCTCCGCTCTGCAGCAAATTCAACCACCAGAACATCGTGCGCTGTATTGGTGTGAGTCTGCAAGCCCTGCCTCGATTTATCCTGCTTGAGCTCATGGCGGGAGGAGACCTCAAGTCCTTTCTCCGGGAGACGCGCCCTCGTCCGGTGAGTGAGAAACACCTTTCCCAGTGGGGGTGCCAAGGGATAGAGCAGAGAGTGGAAGGAGCCAGGGTGGGCAGCCAGGGTCAGCCCCTGGGCTCTGATCTGGGGGACAGGTGGGAGAGAAGGGACAGAAGATATCCAATGGCTGAGCCTGGTCCAAGGGAGCTTGCCCAAGCCTTGAGCAATGTCTCCTCTAGCCAGTATCTATTTTTATGACCCACTGATTGTGGAAAACCAAACTAGGGACAAGCAGAGGCGGACTTTCACGCCAGCTGTGTCACTCACTCAACCATCTGACTTGCGGCAGATCACTCTGCTCCACCCCTTGTGAACCCCAGTGTCCTCATCTCTCAGATGGGGACTTCCTGACCTTGTAGATTTACAATCAAAATGAAGGGCTGAGGTATTTAGGAAGGTGCTGCATACATGTTATGGTCAATTTGGGGGAGTGAAGAAACCTAGGTGGGCCCACGCACACTTCCCCCCAATTGATTATTAGACAACCTGGTTTAGGGCAGCAAACCCCCTCTAACCTGAGGATCTGCAATGTGAACTCTGAGGGTCAGGCTAGAACATCTCGGACAGACCTGGTTTATAAAACACAGCTCACTAGGCGAGCCCAGAGACCAGCTGTCCACTCCCATCACTGCCAGGGTCTTCAAGAGGTCCTGGGCCCAGGGAACTGGAGCAGAGCAGACCCCCTGAATTAGGAACTGTCATCTTGAAGTTGCTGCTGAACTATGAGGACCACAGGGAAGACTTGTACCCTCCCCACCCTCAAGGAAAGTAGGGAGAGGCCGACAGCCACGCAGCCACAGAAAGACCAGGACTGAACACCCTCCTCACATGGACCCAAAGTGGTAGTGGAAACCTCAGAAGGTCACACCTGCTCCAATTCTCACCTTCACTCGGGTTCCTAAGAGCCTCCACACCATTCCTGCAAGGCTCTGGCTGACCATCTAAGAGGAATCCAATCTAACTTCTTGAGAGGATGAGCGTGTGCACCTCAGCACCCCTGGCAGGAGGAAGGGGCCTGAAGAAGGGGAGAACGACTAACCCTACCTCATGGTAATCCTCGTCTGCAGCACCATCCTCCTCCTCCCCAGAGTCTTCACATTTCTCAAAACCACCCTATGAAGTAGTATTTACAATCAAAATGAAGGGCTGAGGTATTTAGGAAGGTGCTGCATACATGTTATGGTCAATTTGGGGGAGTGAAGAAACCTAGGTGGGCCCACGCACACTTCCCCCCAATTGATTATTAGACAACCTGGTTTAGGGCAGCAAACCCCCTCTAACCTGAGGATCTGCAATGTGAACTCTGAGGGTCAGGCTAGAACATCTCGGACAGACCTGACAGACGGTACAGATTTCACCTCATTTTGGAGACAGGAAAACAGGGGCTCAGAGAGGTCACATAGGAAGTGGAAGAGCTGGGACTAGAACTCAGGTCTTATGGCTCCTCATTCCTTGCTCACTCCAGCCTGCTGTGCTATTGATCCCTGGGGTCCCCATGGGGAAGCCCTGAGGGCCAAGGTGAGGGCAAGTGGTTGAGAGCAAAGGTCGCCAGCTATGCAGGCATCTCTGCCAGGGTCTGGGCACCAGTCTCAGCTTCCCCACCCCTACCCAGCAGAGCAGAGCCTTCAACCTCGTACCCTGAGCATCTCAGCAGTGCTTCCAGCAGATGTCCAACAGGGAACCTGTGACGTCACTCTCTGGGAGGAGGTCCAGCTCTGGGTTTCCCATTGGACATTCCTGAGGCTTGAGGACAAGAAAGTATTGTGACTTCCTCATAAAGGGAATCTGAGAACCCATCACTTGGCAAGACCAAGAACCTTCAGGGAGGGGTACTTCCCTCTCTCACTGGCAAAGGTATCTCTCTTGATAATGATTTGGATGTTGTCTCAAAGAACAAAGCACCAGCGAGGAAGACAGATCACTGACATCTCCCACCACCTCCCTGCCCAAGTGCCACCTCAAGGAGGCTCACAGCGGGAGCCTGCTGCCAGCTTCCAACCTCTGGCTGCAGGTACCACCCCAGGGATGCCCACAGCCAGGGGAAGGTCAACTCTACTTGGGAGAGAGGTGCTTCTAAGGGTCAGGATCTCCCCACCAATTCTTCCCTTTAACCCTCGATCTTGATCTTCTTTGTGTGACTCTCTGGCCAGCCATGCTCCCAGGTTTCAGTGGCAGTCCAGGCATCCTCCTTACTTCTTCACAGCCACTCACCTCAGATGAGCTGGTCCTTCCTGAGGCACTTACTGCCCATGATGGGTGATGTGAAATATCAGATGACAGCGCTCCAGAGTGACCCCATGCAAATGTGTTTGCAGCAGCAACTTCCAGTCAGGGTGGGAGCAGGGGTTTGGGAGGTTGCTGGGTGTCCCACATGGATTCTCAGAATCACAAACTCCAACTTAGTGAGTGAGGACCAGGTTGACTATGAGAAAGGACCAGGATTTATAGTGGACCAAGGTAGCTAATATCAGTAAATCCTGATGAAAGAGGGAGGGACTGGCTGATGGACATAGGGGCTGGAGACATACACACACTGAAGAGGGGGTGGGCAGAGCTGTGCCTCCAGGCTAGAACTCACTGAATTCAAAGGCTTGAAGTCCACCTGGTTCATTTGTTTGAAGCCCCTGTATCTCTCCAGGCTTAACCTGCTGTGTGCAGGCTCCCAGCCAGGTGCTCAGAATCAGATGCACACTCTGTGCTCACTTCCTGCCACCCCTGGGGTCAGCAGCTCCATAAACATCAGGATGGAAGGACCTCAGAGAGGGTCTAAGAGGCTCTGGCTTCAGATTATGCATGGATATGAAGTAATGATAGATACACAGTCTCACAGGACAGAATGGGTACCAGGGCCAACTATATCTGTCATGGAAATGAAATTCATGGGTACAGAGGGAAACATCGTTCAGTCCCAGGACTCCACAACCTCAAGAAGGAAGGACCCTTTTAATGTCAACATAATTTTGCAGACCCTCTTCTTTATTGAACAAAATTTTATTGAGGATTTAATATATGTCAGATATAGGCTAGTGGCTATCTTTTAGTATCAGTTGATTTAATCAATAATGACAAAGGCCATCAAGGAGTCAGTAATCTCTGTATTAAAGGGGGTGGCCATTGCCCACTGTAGCATCTACACCTGCTTGGGGAATGGTAGTCTGGTAGGTAGTGGTTCTGGAGAAGATGCTGCATATGCATGGCAGCTCCTTGGATGCCAGAGAGTACAGCATAGAGATGAGAACCTTTGATTGCAACTAATGCTTAGATTTTCATCTTTGGTTTCGATTTTGCTAAGTACTAATGTTGCCTCCACAGTTCATTGAGTGCATTTTTTTGACCATGTCCAGAGCCAGGAATCTGAGGCCTAGCACCATTCTCATCACTTTTCAAAATAGATTTTTGCCACTTTTAATATCTTGTGTCCCCTGTCTTCATTTTTGCTACTTCCTTTCATCTTTCCCTCTTACTCTCATAGCCATCAATTTAAAAATGTATTCTTATTCTGTTTTTCACTTAGTGAAACTGTTCCTCCCCCATGTCCTGTGATCCTTCGTCTCTAAATGCAGGAGCTACTTAAGGAAGTATTATTATTAATATTATTCTGTCTTTTATCAGTATATACATTATCCTTGGAAATAGCACCTTAGGAACTGTGAGCAAAAGTAAGATATTGGTCAAAACAGTGTCCTGATGGGAATGTCAGAACCCTGAGTGGTACACACTCACAGGCATGCTCAAAAGAATTCCGTTGTCAAGCCAGTTTCAGAGCCACACAGACTTCCCTCTGACTGATTCTCAGTACATACTAGTGTGTAGCAAAGATTCTGATAATTCCTCTGATGAAGAAGCCTATTTAACCCAGGAATTCCCATACCTATTTGATTGAATTCCATCCTGCTTTGGGAGGTACTGGATAAAATCCTCTCTGAGTATTTGACAGAATAAAAACTGCCTGAAGTTGCCAAAGAAAGTGCCACATTTGGTAGCAAATCAAGGAAAAAGAGCCCTGGTTCCAGCTTCTTCTTTGCCCAGGCTGGATACAGATGGCACACTGGCTATGCTCTGCACTGCTCGTTTTCAATATCGGTTTTGTCACAGCATCCACAGACCCCCACCACAACCACACACACACACACACACACACACACACACACACACACACACACACATGCAGACACACCCCTTGGGTTATAGACAGTCTGCTTCTGTGAAGACTGATTATTGGTGCAGTTAATTTGCTCTGAACAGCCACAGACAGGGAGCCCCGATAAACGCGGCCCCTGGGTTAATGCCTGAGAAGATTTAGCCGCTGCAGTACAGCAGACTTATGGAGCATTTGAGACATCAATGGTCCTTGCGTCCTGAGTGATGGGGGCTAAGACACAAAGAGACTCCAGGGGCGCTAGGAATGGTCCTCTGGCAGGAACAGAAAGAATTTTCCTGGAAAGAGAAAAGATAGTCCTAATACTCTAGCAAGATGGATGGCTATTTCTCTCAAAAATATATTACTTTTCTGGCCCCCAGGAAATAGGGACTCTCTCTCTCCCAGTGCCCAGTACTTCTGGCCCTAACAAGGTTCTGGAAGAAGCCAAACACATGAGCCGCTTCTCAAGTCCCAGCAGCGCCCTCCACGGAGTGACCCCTCCACGAATGCAGAGCCCTCTGTGAAGCGCTCACTCTGCACCTCTTGCTGTCAGTCCTCAGAACAACCAGGGAGGCTGAGAGTGTCACAGCACTTTCTCACACGAGGACACGGTGGCTTGGACAGAGGGAGTGCCGTCAGCTCCAGGGCACACAGCCAGTAAGGGACCCAGCAGGATGAAGCCCAGCTCAGCTCAACCGAGCACTGAAATGTATTCTGTGTGCTGTATCTGTGCTCACGTGGGTACCGTGCACTGAGTCCACGGGAACTCCAGCCTTTCTCAGACGTGCTCTCCTAAGAAACTCAACTTTAACTCCTAGAATCCCGCCTCCCCCAATCCAAACCCTTAAAGCCCAGCTCAGGGCAGTTTCAGCTCCACCCTACTAGCTGTGTGACCTGGAGTGAGTCACTGAGCCTCTCTGAGCCCTCAGCCCTCTCATTGTCAATATGGAGGTAACCTTGCTTGCCTACTGACCACACAGGATGTTGCATCCAAGGTCCTGGGACTTGCCCTCTTGCAGGTAAGGGACTGCCTGGTGGTCCATGGGCAGCAAATGTTCCCCTCCCTGAGTCGTCTCCCCTGGAACTGAAGCAGGCCCCAGACGAACTCCTCGCCACCTCCCCTAGACCCACGCTATTGCTCCAAAGAGTCCCAGGGAAGCCCTGATCTGTGGCAGCATCTGGAAAACCCTAGCTTGGCTGTGATTGACCAACAAACCCCCTTGTTCACTGAACCTCGGCAGTGAGCTAAGCATTGTGCTGGAGACCATGGAAGTGGACGCCAAAGGCCCTGCCTTGGGAGCCTCCAAGTTTCCTTGGGGACGTGGTGGAACAAGCGCCGAGCAGCACAGGGCACAAGACACTGTCTGCGGACACGCTGCTGCAGACTCAGGGGGTTAGGGATGGAGAAGACACCAAGAGGGGCACGGCCCTCAGGAAAGACTTCTGGCCGCCCCACCGGACAGGGGAAGAAGAGCCAGGCTGCATCCCGGGACGGGTCGGGGAGGGGCGGGCAGCAACTTTCGCACAAAAGGGACCTCATGCAAGAAAGCCAGAGATAGCTCTTCAGCTGCCCTGTATTTTCTGGAAGGTTCTCTTCTTCAGTCCACTTCAGACCTAGGTCTTCTTGAAGAAAGTTAATTATTTTAAATACTTTTAAATAGGGCATTTTAAAGCAACACTACCCTGCCTTGATTTCCTCACAGGCCTATCTATACGTTTAGGGTATTCAAGTGTTTATGAAGATAGTGGTGGAACAGTGGGCAGAAAAAAACACGAAGGGGCAGGACGTCTGTGGTGTGGGTTCCGGCCCCACTCTCTGGGCAGTTGTGACTCTGTAAATGCTGCACCCGCACAGAGGTGAAGTCATTTTTCTGGGCTGAGGCCCAGGCATGTGCATTTGTATAAATCTACCGGTGATCGCGAATGTGCAGCCAGGGCCAAGACCCCAGGGTGACCAGCCTGCGTATGACCTCCTGGTGAGCACGAGAGTCCAGTGTTTCAGACCTTCTCTCCCCTGAGAGCTCCTCACCAGCCGGTCACTACTGTCTCCCACAGAACCAGCCCTCCTCCCTGGTCATGCTGGATCTCCTGCACGTGGCTCGGGACATTGCCTGTGGCTGTCAGTATCTAGAGGAGAATCACTTCATCCACCGGTGAGTCTAAGTGACCTTGCTCTGCCCTCACCGTCCAGACGCTCCCCTACGTGTCCCCAGGGCTTTGTTTGGCCACTGTGTAAAGTGGGATCATGTGCTGTGCTGTGCTTAGTCACTCAGTTGTGTCTGACTGTTTACAACCCCATGGACTGTAGCCCGCCAGGCTCCTCTGTCCAAGGGGATTCTCCAGGCAACAATACTGGTGTGGGTTGTCATGCCCTCCTTCAAGGGATCTTCCCGACCGAGGGATCAAACCCAGGTCTCCCACGCTACAGGTGGATTTTTTACCAACTGAGCCACCAGGGAAGCAAAGTGGGATCATAAAACATCTGTATCAGCACTGGAGACCCGGATGAGCTCTGCCTGGCCTCCTGCAGGGACCCCCGCCTGTGTCGAGTCCTAGGTCATGTTAATGTTCCCGTATCTAAGACTGAGCTTCCTAGGTGGCTCAGTGGTAAAGAATCTGCCTGTCAAAGCATCCAGGGTTCAATCCCTGGGTCAGGAAGATCCCCTGGAGAAGAACCACTCCAGTATTCTTGCCTGGAGAATCCCCACGGACGAGGAGCCTGGAAGACTACAGTCCATGGATCACAAATAGTCAGGCACATCTGAGTGACCAAGCATGCCACATCATCTAAAAAAATGGGTTCCTTAAGGGAAGTTTAAGGAGTTTGTATTTTTGGATCTCAGATCAAAGGCAACAACCCTATTTTATTCATCTTCACGTCCCCAGCATATAGTGGCACACAATAAATGTTTATTGGATAAATTATTTTTTCTAAAATACTCAGAAATGAAGAATGAGAATTATTTTCTTTACCCCTGTACTTCATTTCTTCTACTCTATATGACTGACCCTTGCGTTTAAATGGTGTTTGCACTCGTACATCAAGTCCACGTGTAACGCTATAGACAGGAGAAACGACACATATTTCTTTCCATGTGGCTATCCATGGCTTTCTCAACAGACAGCTTGATTCTGAAACTTGAAAAGTCAAATAGATTGTTAGACTCTTTGCAAAGCTCTTCCTAATGATTTGTTTCTCATTTAGTAAATAATAACCTGGTGAACTCTTAAACATTCACGAACCCATCAAAGAGTATAAGACATGTTGCTAATCATTGCTGCTGCTAAGTCACTTCAGTCGTGTCCGACTCTGTGCGACCCCACAGATGGCAGCCCACCAAGCTCCCCCAATCCCTGGGATTCTCCAGGCAAGAACACTGGAGTGGGCTGCCATTTCCTTAGAGTGTGTAAAAATAACGTAGCGAATGAGACACGCTGTAAGAGTTTAGAAATAGAAGAGCATAGAGGTAGATACCAAGCTATGTTTTCTTCCTAATAAAGGGGATGTTAAAGATCAGGAGATACACTGGCCTAGTTTACTGAAATCATTCTGAAAACAAGGCCAGAAGCTCACACTGGCTCATCCTTTGTCACTTCATCATTTTGGCCCTCAGAGCTTCCTCTTGAGTCTCAGCCTTTCCAGCTTGCAGATCCGTGTGCTTGATAGAAATAACAGAAGCAAGAGAGAAGCCGAGCCCCAGTTCTTCTGTTCTCATCTAAAGCCATACTCTGCTTCACAGCGCAGGTCAGCCCTGCCACTGTTGTTCTTGCCCTTTTTATTGTGTCCAGAACTTTCCATAAATCTCAGCTCTGGGCTTTTTTGTTGCTCAGATGTGACAAGGTTGTGCTCTTTATAGAATAAGTCCTTGGCTAGAGCCATCTTTCCATCTTTTTTTTTTTCTTTGAAATATGGTAGAATTACAATGTTGTGTTACTGCTGTATGGCAAAGTATGCATTCTTTTCCATATTCTTTTCCACTATGGTTTCTCAGATTGGTGTACCTGGAAAGAATAAATGTCTCTCCATCTCATGTCTACCTCCGCTAAGTCTGAGCCCATCTGAGAGCAATGTGACTCACCATCTCAGTGACTTCAGATCTCTCCCTTCACTTCTCCCCGAGGTCGTCTCTGCCTTTTCACCTCCACCCCCACGTTAATCACCAGGTGTCCAGATTCTCTGACTGAGGGATTGTGTCTACTTTTCCTCTGACATTTTGAAATCTGCTTTCCTAAGGGATGATACATTTTGACTATATCCAGTGCCCTGTTATTACTGAAAATAAGATAACAAGGAGCAAAAATTCACTCAAGATTCCTATTGCTTCCATATCTGTAAATAGTTGCTGAAGGTCACAATAAGATCCCAGAGTAATATTTTGTTGCTTCTTTTATCTTTTTCGAGAAATGAAATTGTCAGAGATTGAATCAACAGTATGTTCGATGATCTGCTTTATAAGCAAAAGGTGACAATTAGCAGAAATTGTCCATCTCAATCAAAGCTGTCTTCTGGAGTAATTGGTTTTAGGAAAGCCTTTTTATATCTTCTAACTGGCTCAAGGCTGATGGCACCCTCCCCCAATAGGTTTACCTTAATTCTCTCTCCTTCACCAGCTGCCTTAAGAGTCACAGACTCCCACGCACACACACCTCCTGAATTCAGAGCAGACTCCCTCGCAGATCCATACACTCCCATTTTTCTATTAGATCTGTTTCCTTTGGACATGGTTTATTGCCATTTCAAGAGATATGTGTCATTCTACCAATTCTTGGTGTGTTCTATGATATTACATTTACTTTCTTGCCATTAAATTCAAGATCAATTTTTTAAGCAACCATTCCATGCACATCAACGGAAAGACCTTTCCAGAGCTATAAATATTGTTGTTGGTCGACTTCACTATATTTCTCTCGAAAGCAATGGCTATATATCCTACTATATTTTCTTCTTTTTGATGTCATATATGTTATGCTTTTATGGTTTTCTTAGGGCATTTTATGCCCATTGCTCTCTTCAAAATTCAACTGAAACCTTCTGGATTAGGGCAGTGGCATTAATAACACCCATCTCCCTCCCTGCCCAATTGTTCTGCTGTCCTAAGCCGTGATCCCCCATCCAGATCTATTTTAAAACAATACTATCCAGCTGTTTATTTTCCACAATCCTTCTTTCTCAGCCAATGATCATGAAACCAGTTAAAAGTATAAAAGCACCACCCATTCCCCCCAAGAAGTACTATTTTTTTCTGTGCAGGACTTTAATATTATTAGAAACCCATTCCTTGAGTTTGAGCAAACTCCAGGAGATAGTGAAGGGACAGGGAAGCCTGGCATGCTACAGTCCACAGAGAGTCCGACACGACTTAGTGACTAAACAACAACAACATTCCAAACTTTGCCTGGCTGCACCCTTAATCCCCACGTGCAACTCAAGAATGGGTTAGCAGTCAGTGAGTAGAAGCTGATGAGTCTTGGAAAGCTTCTGATCCAGGCTTACATGCATGCTATGGAAGAATAGGCCCTAACGACTGGAACATAACGACTAAGACAAGATAACTTTATAACAGGAAAGAAATGATTCTTTGGCCTCATAGCTATGATGCATATAGCTTAACAAAGGCTTTAGATAAAATCATGGATGTAAAAACCATGATGGCGTACTAAAATATAAAACTAGAAATATTTGGGGAACGCCTTGACCTACTTGAATCTCATGGGAACCATGCTGTTCCAGAACACTCCGTCAAACAACCGGCAGAAACCAACCAGCAATCTATACAGAACAATAGCCAAAGGCCAAACACATTTCTATGTCCCTCTATTATCTTCTTTTAAGTTTTTTGATAAAATAAGGATAATACTAGCACCTTGTGTCCTACAGGGCTATGGTGAGAATTAGATATGAAGCAGTTAGAACAGTGCTTAAGTACCTGGTAAAAGGACAATCAATTTTCTAGTTCCTATTATAGTTATTTTCATTATTATTATCTGATTAAACATTTTCAATCATCTCCCCTAATCCTTTTCTGTTTCCCTGTTGGTTCTGAGACCTAGAATTGCTTAGCTATTTCTTTCATACTGAAGTCTAATGTAGTAAAGGAAATACAGAGAAGAAAAGGGAACTATTTGAACTTTTAGACTGGAGGTGAAAATTCTTGTGATTCTTATACCTTTATCTTTTTAGGAATAAAATTACGAAATGCATTTTCTCTTTTTTTTTCATCCCAGGGACATTGCTGCCAGGAACTGCCTCTTGACCTGCCCAGGCCCTGGAAGAGTGGCCAAGATTGGAGATTTCGGAATGGCCCGTGACATCTACAGGTGCGTGAAGACTGCCATCACCCACCTTCTCAACCCCCTCCCCTAGAGCACTCTGGTGCCTTGTCACCTGCCGCCTAAAATGGCATTAAGTTCCTTTTCAGCACAGGGGCAGCCTTAATTATTGTTCTTGCCTAAAGGACTAATTCTAGGATCTCTCTGCCTGCAATAATTGACACTAACCTGTTAATCAGATTGTCTTTCTGGTTCCAACTCTTTAGTCCTAGCATGTTCTGAGACAGAATAACCTGGATACTTCACTTGGAAAAAGTTTCTAGGTAAACTTTAGCTTAATTAATCCCTTTCCTCAACACCCAGGAATTCCAAACAGACTTAGCTTCCATTACCCTAGGCAAGAGCACCTTACTGAGAGGAGACTGGGCCCAGCGCATTGCTCTGCATTTCCCATGCCAGGAGACATGGAAGTATAGTTCAAAGCCTGTCAGTACTTAGCTCAGCTTCATTTCTTTTTCCCTGTCACATTCTCGAGGCTACATCAAGGGAAAAAACAAAAAAAAACAAGGAACTTTCTTGGTAATCCACTGGTTAAGACTTGCGCTCCCAATGCAGGGGGCCTGTGTTTCGTCCCTGGTCAGGGAACTAGATCTCACATGCTGCAACAAAATTCAAAAATTCTGTGTGCCACAACTAAGGCCCAGTGTAGCCAATTAAGTAATTAATTAAAAAGAAATCAATAAAATAAAAATTTTAACTGCCAAAAAAACACACCTCTGTTGTATACTATCCCACACTTCTCTTCCCAACCCCTAGTTTCATCTTTGTCTAATTATTAACAACAGTGACTCACTCCTTGAGCTGAGCGAGCCACTCTCTGGCACAGCCACTAATTACACTAATTACAATTCCCTCATCCAGCAGTTGAGTGAGGAGAGGGGGTCAGGCAGACCTTTCAGTCTCCGGACAATAAGGGAGACGCCTGTCAGCCTCCCAAGGAACTGGTACAATCTCCTGGGGCGAGAATGCTGGTGGCATCCTGTTACCACAGGGCAGCAGCACTCGGAAACTCAGGAGTCAGCAATGTTTTCACCTGCTGTTATCCACCACTGATATCCACCGCATGCCTGGGAAAGCTCCGCTTCACCCTCTTCCACCACCCGGAGCCTCAGCGTTCCTTCACCTCCTGTCTCGGAGCACCTAGGACTGCCTGTGCTCTAAAGGAGACTAAATGAGTCACATGGTCTGGCCCTTCCCCTCCGTCCTCAGCACTGACAGGTCCCAACTCTAGATTTCAGCGCCCTAGCTTCCCAACAGCCCCCTGCGACAGCACGTGTCACGAGTGTCTCCTGCTAAAAAAAAACAAGGAACTTTCTTGGTGATCCACTGGTTAAGACTTGCGCTCCCAATGCAGGGGGCCTGTGTTTCGTCCCTGGTCAGGGAACTAGATCTCACATGCTGCAACAAAATTCAAAAATTCTGTGTGCCACAACTAAGGCCCAGTGTAGCCAATTAAGTAATTAATTAAAAAGAAATCAATAAAATAAAAATTTTAACTGCCAAAAAAACACACCTCTGTTGTATACTATCCCACACTTCTCTTCCCAACCCCTAGTTTCATCTTTGTCTAATTATTAACAACAGTGACTCACTCCTTGAGCTGAGCGAGCCACTGTCTGGCACAGCCACTAATTACACTAATTACAATTCCCTCATCCAGCAGTTGAGTGAGGAGAGGAGGTCAGGCAGACTTTCAGTCTCCGGACAATAAGGGAGACGCCTGTCAGCCTCCCAAGGAACTGGTACAATCTCCTGGGGTGAGAATGCTGGTGGCATCCTGTTACCACAGGGCAGCAGCACTCGGAAACTCAGGAGTCAGCAATGTTTTCACCTGCTGTTATCCACCACTGATATCCACCGCATGCCTGGGAAAGCTCCGCTTCACCCTCTTCCACCACCCGGAGCCTCAGCGTTCCTTCACCTCCTGTCTCGGAGCACCTAGGACTGCCTGTGCTCTAAAGGAGACTAAATGAGTCACATGGTCTGGCCCTTCCCCTCCGTCCTCAGCACTGACAGGTCCCAACTCTAGATTTCAGCGCCCTAGCTTCCCAACAGCCCCCTGCGACAGCACGTGTCACGAGTGTCTCCTGCAAGACCTTTGCCATTCAGCTTCATCAGCGCCCCCAAGAAACTCTTCCTGTTCTTTTCCACCCACCACCCCCACCCCAGGTAAAACAAACCCATTCTGCTTTGGTCACTGAGTTTCCTCTTGAATACATACTTTTGTCATCATATGTGTGTTCATATTGCAGTTAATTATGTCTGTTTCTTCCACCAAACTATAGCCTTGGAAGAGGAGACTATGACTTATTTCTGTCCTCAGCACGTGGCAGAAGACCTCACACGTTGTTGTTCAGTCACTCAGATGTGTCTGACCCTTGGCAATCCCAGGGACTGCAGCACGCCAGGCTTCCCTGTCCTTCACTATCTCCCGGAGTTTGCTCAGACTCATGTCCACTGAGTCAATGATGCCATCCAACCATCTCATTCTCTGTTGACCCTTCCTCCTCCTGCCCTCAAACTTTCCCAGCATCAGGGTCTTTTCCAATGAGTCAGCTAACCACTCAATTCATATTTCAGTCAGTTATTTTTTGAAGTAATTAATCTAGGCAGCTGGTAGGAATCCACCTCCCATAACATACCAGGCACAAGAACACAGGGCTGGGGTGGAGCTGGCTTCAGAGGTAGGAATGAATTTATTAGTTGTTGTTGGTTTTTTTTTTTGTTTTTTTTTTATCAGTGAGTCGCATTAATGATGTCACTGACAAAAACTAGTTACCTCATCCCTCAGACGCCAGCTCCACCCCAGGCCTGTATTTTCCCTGGGGTCTGTGCTAAAGGAAGCAGCTTTCCACCAGCCACCTAGAGGACTTGGAGTCACGTGCCTGTGTTGAACCGGATGCTGCGTGACTGCCGAGGAGGACCCAGACTAGTAGGACACCAGCCCCGCTTAGTCCTCCCGTTGTGTTTCTTGCATGACTGGGGCTCATCAGAAACTATACTCATGAGGTTGGAGTAATGTTATTCATTGTGAGTTACAGTAAACAAAATCCATCAGGGAAACCTAGCCATCTGCTAGAGGGTATTTTAGCCATTGCATAGAGCTTTTCTTTCACACCTCCAGCAGGCTGTTTCGTCTCCTATTAAGTGACACTAAGGTTGTTAACTAGATGATCTGTGTCCCCTGCTGTCCCCCCGAACCACAAGAGGCCCTCATTGATTTCAGTTTGTAGACCTTGCTTTTTGCCACTCTCTCAAGGTACCTGGCTCAGAGCCATCTCCAGAACCAAGTCTTCTCTCTTCTCCCTGCAGAGCAAGCTACTACCGAAAGGGAGGTTGTGCAATGCTGCCAGTCAAGTGGATGCCGCCAGAGGCCTTCATGGAAGGGATATTTACCTCTAAAACAGACACGTGGTGAGTCTTTCTGCTGCCCTCATCCAAGTCTCACCATGAGCCTTCAAGTAGAGCTCATGAGTCAAACAAGCCCACACTCTCTTGCGGAAGGATAAGAGAGAAGACAGCATACCTCTATAGCAGGGCCCACATCAACGGAGCATCAGAATCACCAGGAAGTCTTGGTAAGACACAACTGAATGCTGGACCCCACCCTGAAAGCTAAGGATTCAAGAAGTCTGAGGTCACTGAGAAGTTCCATTTCTCACAAATTCCCGGGCTGTGTGGTCTACTGCAGGCTGGTGGACCACACACAGAGCCACACGTAATTTTTTTTAACATAATAACAAAGTTGGATTTATCCCAGGAATGCAATATTGAGTTAAGATTAGAAAAATGATCAATGAAATTCTCTGACAGAATAACAGAGAAAAAGAAATTATTATCAGCACAGAAATATCAGTGATGGTGATCTACAGCTAAAAATCAGTTTGGAAAACACAATCTGCACATTAGATCTCCAGAAATCATTGATCCCACAAAACTGAGGCCTTGTGCTCCTTGACTGACCTCTCCTTCCCTGGCAATCATCATTCTATTCTCTGTTTCTGCGAGTCTACTGATAAGTGAGGTCATGTGGCGTTTGTCTTTCTGTGCCTGATTTATTTCACTCAGCATACTGTCCTCCAGGTTTATCCCTATTGTTGCAAATGGCAAATTTCCTTCTTGTTTAAGGCTGAATAATATTCCTGTGTGTGTGTGTGTGTGTTTTGTGTGTGTGTAAAATACATGCCACGTGTTCTTTATCCATTCATCCATCCATCAGTGTTTAGGTTGTTTCCATATCTTGGCTATTGTGAATAATGTTGCAGTGATCTTGGGAGTGCAGATGCCTCTTCAAAATACTGATTTTATTTCCTTTGGATGTATACCCAGAAGTGGGATTGCTAGATCTTAAGGTAGTTCTATTTTTAATCTTTTGAGCACTCTCCATACTGTTTTACATAATTCCTACTAGAGCAACACATAATTTAAATGGCAGTCAACCTGTGTTCCCTCCCAAAATACACACATTCACAGAGGAAACTTTTTTGCGTAAAAATCCACAAGGACAAAGACAACAATGACACAATTTTGGAAACTGGAAAGTTTACAGACAAATGGTCCCTTACACGTGTGTGTGTGTGCTTAGTGGCTAGGTCGTGTCCAACTCTTGGTGACCCCATGGACTGTAGACTGCCAGGCTCCTCTGTCCATGGAATTTTCCAGGCCAGAATATTGGATGGGTAACCCTTCCCTTCTCCAGGGGATCTTCCCAACCCAGGGATCAAACCCATGTCTTCTGCACTGCAGATAGATTCTTTATCATCTGAACCACCAGAGAAGCCTGGTCCCTTACTTAGGAGACTAGAAAGTTGACACCTATATCCATCTTGAAGTAGCCTGCTTCACTGTGCCTGGTCAGGAGCCCCAGAAAGACCCAGGAATGGAAGGTGCCAGCACCTCCAAATAGAGGTGCAGCAGATAGGAAAATGAGTTACAGATCTGTTTAGAAAGTAACTAGATCATTCCCTCACCTCTGCCCCTCCTCTACCATCACACAAGGCTAGGGGTTCCCTCTCTGAAGAATTCAATCCTTTCTGACCTTGGGGATATCAGACATCAGCAAGGGTGGATTCTCTACTATAAGCAGATATAGTAGAGTTTAAGAAGTCTGCCCACTTAAAGGTGCATGCCTCCTCCCTCCCCTCAGTGCCAAGCACACAGCAGCTAGGCAGGAGGAGATCAGAAGATTCTCACTGAAGTAACTGACCCATGAAGAGAAAAACTTTAGACATCGCAAGTGCTAGTGGGCTGAAAAATGGCCCTCCAGTGGTATCAGGCTCTCATCCCAGAAACCCTCATTAGGAGACGGAGTCTGCGTCACCAGTGCCTCACAGGAAGCAGAGGGAGATTTGCCCCACACCCAGAGGACAGAGGCAGAGGTTGAAGAGATGTGGCCACAAGTCAAGACGTTCCAGCAGCCTCCAGAAGCCGGAAGAGGCAAGGAACAGTGTGGTCCCGCATACACTTCGCTTTCAGCTCTCAATACTGACTTCAGACATCCAGCCTTCATAACTGTGAGAGAAGAAACTTCTATTGTCTTAAGTCATCAAGTCTGTGGTACGCTGTTACACCAGCCAGGAAACGAAGGCCCCTGTGAAACAAGCAAGTCAGTTGCCCACAAGTTACCAAGCCTCATCTATACAGAGCTTCCCATCTTGCCAGGTTCCAATCTTAATATATGAATAGAGAGCCAAGAATAAAAAAGATTCTGATCTGAAGGAAGCAAACATATACAAAGGAACTTGGAGGAAGAAGAATGCAGAAAGTTTAGGAAAACTTTTGAAAACAATATCCTCGGAAAGTTAAATTATTGTAACCATAATCTTAAGGACAAAAGATTATTTAAAACAATGTTTTGGGGACTTACCTGGCGGCCCAGTGGTTAAGAATCTGCCTTCAATGCAGAGAATACGGGTTTGATCCTTGGCTGGGGAACTAAACTCCCACATGCCAAGAGGCAACTAAACCCGTGTGCCACGAAGACTGAGCCCGCACACCGCAAGGAAAGATCCTGCATGGTGCAACTAAGAACCCGGTGCAGCCAAAAATTAATTAATTAATTATTTTAAATGTTCTTAGGGAAAAAGCTCCTGGATAGAAAAATGTGATAAGAGAGCCTTCAAGGAGATGGAGCCTAGTTCCCTGGAGCCCATGTGGCCAGCACACAGCAGCATTTTTTCAAAAAGCACAGAGAGGGAAAAGCAGGGGGAAGAAAGAAACTTGGCAGACACTACCTCTGCTAGGCAGTCAAGGTCAGCATCAGCAGCGGTACATCTTGTTGATAGCACGTACCTTGACATATGATGAAATGGTCGTTAACCTCTGAGGTCTTTCTCCCCAAACCCATTAACTCCAGTCTAATCATAAGGAAAACAGACAAATCCTAATATGACATTCTACAGAATTCCTGACCAGAGCTCTTTGAAGCTGTCAAGGTCATCAGAAACAAGGAAAGTCTGAAAAGTTGCCAAAGTCAAGAATAGCCTAAGGAAACATAACAGCTAAATATAAAGTGATATTCTAATGGAGTCCTAGAACAGAAAAAGGAAATTCAGCAAAAGCTGAGGCGACCTGAATAAACCATGGGCTTTGTTAATAATAATTGCTTAATACTGCCTCATTAATTGTAACAAATGTGTCACATTAATGCTAAACGTGGAGCTGAGTGTGAGGCATGTGGGAGCTTCCTGTGTTATCTTCATAATTTCTTTACAACCTAAAACTGTTCTTAAGAAAATAAATTTTTTTAAAAAAGATGATAATAGATGTGTGAAAGTAATAGAAAAGTTGGAAGACAGAGTTGAATAAATCTTCTAGAAAATACAATGACTATAAATAGATGGGATAGATAGGAAAGGAAAGACAATTAAAAGAATTAGACCATTAGACTCAATTAGCTGACAAATAGGAGTCCCAGAAAGAATGAAGAGCAGAAATGAAGGGAATAAAAACATCAAAGAAATAATTCAAGAAGATTTCCCAGAAGGACATACGTTTTCAGAATGAAAGCATGCAGCAAGTGCCAAGTGCTGTGAATAAAAAGAGCTACCACATGAACACATCATTGTGAGATTCCAGACTGATGGGGATCAAGGTGGTAAAGGTTTCCAAGGATACAAATAAAATCCTAGTAAAAAATTATCAAAGATGAGAGACAGGGAATCCAAACAATTGAATTTCTCAACAACAACTTGGGAAACCAAGAAAATGGGCAAGAGTCCTCCAGATTCTGAAAGCCTTGCATTGAGATAAAGTCAGAAGACCGAGGAGCCATTGTGATCAGAGTCCCTCCTCTGATCCATTTTTTGATAATGTGCATAAGAAATTTTGTTCTTCGGGGCCACTGAGATTTGACTTACCCAAACCCCGTGGGTCTCAAAGTGTGGTCCTCTGATCAACAGCATCAGTATCACCTGGGCCTTGTCATAAACTCAAATTCTGAATCCCACCCCAGGCCTCATGAAGCAGAAACTCTAGGGGTGGAGTCCAACAATCTGCATCTTAAGGAATCCTCAGGTCATTCCATGTGCACCCAAGTTAGAGCACCACCCACCTACCCTCTCCAGGTACAGACAGTAATTTGGGTAACTGTGTAATTTTTTTAAAATTGGAGTATAATTGCTTTACAATGTTGTGTTAGTTACTGCCATACAATGAAGTGAATCAGCTGTATGTATACATAGATCCCCCTCACTCCTGGACCTCCCTCTCATCCCTGTCCATCACACCCCTCAAAGTCATCACAGAGCACCAAGCACTTGCATATCCTGCTGCTGTTGCTGCTGCTGCTGCTAAGTCACTTCAGTCGTGTCCAACTCTATGCGACTCTATAGACGGCAGACCACTAGGCTCCCCTGTCCCTGGGATTCTCCAGGCAAGAACACTGGAGTGGGTTGCCATTTCCTTCTCCAATGCATGAAAGTGAAAAGTGAAAGTTAAGTTGCTTGGTTGTGTCTGGCTCTTAGTGACCCCATGGACTGAAGCCCACCAGGCTCCTCCATCCATGGGATTTTCCAGGCAAGAGTACTGGAGTGGGGTGCCACTGCCTTCTCTGTTGCATATCCTACAATCCAGCAATCTAAGTGCCTGAATTAGAGAGATTTAGGTAGGGTGTTCATCTGCAACATTGTTTACAATAAAGAATAAGCAAAGATAGCCTAACTGTCACTCAAGGGGAGGATGGAAAAATAAAATTGTGGTTTATTTGTATCATGGGACTTCCCAGGTGGCGCAGTGGTAAAGAATCTGCCTGCCAATGCAGGAGACACAGGAGATGTGAGCTTTAAAAGGCTGATAAACATAGCACAATGTGACTTTAAATTTTTTTTTATCAGATTATCTTTATTGATTCAAATTTCTAAGATAATTTCATCTACAATCACTTAAGCTATTTCTATAATTTTAGGAAGAACAAGTTTTATATCAGAAGAAACAATGTGGGGTTTTTTTTTTAATATTTGTCTTATTTGATTTTTGAATGCTTCAGAGCAAAGCTTTGGGCCTTGTGGCTCCTATTTAAGACAGGCTTACCTTAAAAAGCCTCTTGATGAAAGTGAAAGAGGAAAGTGAAAAAGTTGGCTTAAAGCTCAACATTCAGAAAACGAAGATCATGGCATCCGGTCCCATCACTTCATGGGAAATAGATGGGGAAACAGTGTCAGACTTTATTTTCTGGGGCTCCACAATTACTGCAGATGGTGGCTGCAGCCATGAAGTTAGAAGATGCTTAGTCCTTGGAAGAAAAGTTATGACCAACCTAGATAGCATATTCAAAAGCAGAGATATTACTTTGCCGACTAAGGTCCATCTAGTCAAGGCTATGGTTTTTCCTGTGGTCATATATGGATGTGAGAGTTGGACTGTGAAGAAGGCTGAGTGCTGAAGAATTGATGTTTTTGAATTG
The DNA here is from genome assembly GCA_006408675.1 of Madoqua kirkii. Lineage (NCBI taxonomy): Eukaryota > Metazoa > Chordata > Mammalia > Artiodactyla > Bovidae > Madoqua > Madoqua kirkii. Next base: position 28,280 of record SJYC01136056.1, read on the forward strand.
TGGTGTTGGAGAAGACTCTTGAGAGTCCCTTGGACTGCAAGGAGATCCAACCAGTCCATTCTAAAGGAGATCAGCCCTGGGATTTCTTGGGAAGGAATGATGCTAAAGCTGAAAATCCAGTACTTTGGCCACCTCATGCAAAGAGTTGACTCATTGGAAAAGACTCTGATGCTGGGAGGGATTGGGAGCAGGAGGAGAAGGGGATGACAGAGGATGAGATGGCTGGATGGCATCACGGACTCGATGGACGTGAGTCTGAGTGAACTCCGAGAGATGGTAATGAACAGGGAGGCCTGCCGTGCTGCGATTCATGGGGTCGCAGAGTCGGACACGACTGAGCGACTGAAATGAACTGAACTGCACTACCTTATAGGTGATTTAAAAAAATTGGCAAGCAAAATATATATTTACCTGACCTGTAGGATTACTAGATAAAGTACAAAATGGCCAGTTAACATGAAATTTCACATGAACAGTGAATAATTTTTTGGTATAAGTATGTCTCATGCAGTATTTGGAATATGAATGTGTGGAGGCCTGCCGTGCTGCGATTCATGGGGTCGCAGAGTCGGACACGACTGAGCGACTGAAATGAACTGAACTGCACTACCTTATAGGTGATTTAAAAAAATTGGCAAGCAAAATATATATTTACCTGACCTGTAGGATTACTAGATAAAGTACAAAATGGCCAGTTAACATGAAATTTCACATGAACAGTGAATAATTTTTTGGTATAAGTATGTCTCATGCAGTATTTGGGATATGAATGTGTGCTAAGTTGCTTCAGTCCCATCCAGCTCTCTGCGACCCAGTGAACTGAGGCTCCACATGCTTCTCTGTCCATGGGATTCTCCAGGCAAGGATACTGGAGTGGGTTGCCATGCCCTCTTCCAGGGGATCGTCTCAACCCAGGGATCAAATCCTCGTCTCTCATGTCTCCTGCACTGGCCAGTGGGTTCTTTACCGCTAGCGCCACCTGGGAAGTCCAACTGGGATATGCTAATACTAAAAATGTATTTCTTGTTTATCTGGAATTCAAATGTTAATGAGTATCCTGTATGGTTATCTGCTAAATCTCACAACATTACTTACCTGAAATTATCAGCGCTCTATAACCAACATGACTTCTCACTCTCTTGAACACTAAGAAAATAAACATCTATTTGCAATCCATACAATGATTCTGTCAAAGAATACTGTAATTTGTCTCCTTAACTATCTATCCAGATAGGCAGAAAACAGATTGCTGGGATTCTTTAAGCCCTGCTACTTAGTTTCATCCATGATTTTGCTTATTTTGTTTTGCCTTGTGGGGGAGGCAGAAAGGCCACCAAACAGAGAGGAATAATTATATATGAACCAGGCAATTTGTAGTTAGTAGAATCAAGAAATCTAATAACATATTCCAGTCTGTCTTGAATTAACTGTATAATAATCTCTGCTTCAGCCTTCTCACCTGAAAAATATAGAAACTATCTTTGCCCAATTATCCTGAAAAGAATCTTTGAAAGTTCACTTAAGTGATGTCAATAAAAGTACTTTGTGTAAATCACTTCCTACATGTCCAACTCTTTGGGACCCTGTGGACCGTGGCCTGCCAGGCTTCTCTGTACATGGGATTCTCCAGGCAAGAATACTGGAGTGGCTTGCCATGCCCTCCTCCAGGAGATCTTCCCAACCCAGGAATCAAACCCGTGTCTCTTAAGTCTCCTGCATCGGCAGATAGCACAGCCGAAAAATAAAGTAAAAGAAAATGGTATCAATGCAAGAAGCAGACAAATAGATGAAGTGAATAGATATCCTGGAACAGACCTGTCTTACTCACAAGTCAATAGTTGAGAAAATTATTTTGGGAATATGTAGTGTTAAAGAGTGGTTTTAGAAGAGCAAATAAAATGAGTTCCTTACCTCACACTTTACACCAAGCTCAACTCCAGCTGGATGTGAGGAGAAAGAAAAAAGAAATATTAATACAACTGGAAGAAAATAGCAAACATTCCTCTAATCATTGGTAAAAAGAGGATTGTACAATCTCTGAAACAGATGGACAGAATCACAGAACTTTTTAAAATAGACTCAACTACAGAAAAATAAAAATCTTTGGTGTGCTAACAAGGAAAATTAGAAAGCAACTATAGAAGTGTTTGAACTTTGAATAAAAGATTAACATCTTTGATAAAGTATGTTTATAAATCAAAATACAATATGTGGTTTAGGGTGGCTATATGTGGTTAAACATGAAACATTCACAGGAAAAAGTGAATTAACAAACACATTCAACCATGTTAATTATCCAGTTAATAGTCATAATTTAAAATAATCTACCATTTTTTACCTTAAAAATCAGCAAAAGTTCTCATTTTTAGTAAGAATACTCAGTGTTGATAAGAGTGTCTGATGCACAGTGCTGGTTGATGATCAGCAATGCACTGGAAAGTCACATGAGCAATAAGCAGAAATAATTTTTCTGCATTTATATTATTTTGATCTAGTCATTCCATTAGAATTATCCTAGATTTTACTAGATTATTCTTATCCTAAATCTTACTAGACTATCCTAATCCTAAATTCAGGAAATTTATTCTAAGGAAATTGTCCTTTAAAAAATGTATAAAGATGTTCATCACAATGTTTTTAAAATACTTCAAAAATTGAAAACAATATGGAAATGATACAGCAAATTATGGCACAACTACTCAGTGGAATTTCTTATAGCTATGTCAAATTCTATTTATAAAAGGGTTTGTATTAGCATGCAAAATGTTTATGCTATAATGCAATTTGCCAGAAAAAAAAATCACAGCAATTATGCAAAAAAATTCTAAGCCCAGAGTCTTGAAAGAAGAAACATAATATGCTGGTTATCCTTTTATGGATCTTCACGTGTGGCTACTTTCTCATTCTTTTCTATTTCTCCATATTAAAAACTTTTATTATGGAAAAATGAAATCAAGCAATTAAAATTTTCCATGTGTGCGTGTCTGTGTGTGCCTGTGAGAATGTGCATATGTTTATGTCGCTGTGTGTGCGTATACCTATGTCTCTGTATGTGTGTCGGGGGATTTACATGTGTGCATGTGTCTGTGTATGAGCATCTGTGAATGTATTTGTGTGTATGTCCAAGTCTGTGTATGTGTGTGTGTGTGCACGCCCACACCCACACCTCCCGTCCTGTGTGCAGGTCCTTCGGAGTGCTGCTATGGGAAATCTTCTCTCTTGGATACATGCCATACCCTAGCAAAAGCAACCAGGAAGTCCTGGAGTTCGTCACCAGTGGAGGACGGATGGACCCACCTAAGAACTGCCCGGGGCCTGTGTATGACTGAGGATTTTCTACAATTTACTAAGCACAATTTTCCTTTCAAAAAATATCTGCAGCCACATATGCTTTCTAATTTTTAAGATGAAGGAACAGATGGCTGACCTCATTTAATATGCCCCAAGATAGGAGTATGTCTGTAGTTTCAATGAGATGGTTTATTCTTCCTGCCCCTTGACAGCAATAATGCCACACCCCAAAAGGTATACATTGTCTGGATGGAGGCTGTGGACTCATCAGGCTCACTCACCTAGGCACCTCCTAGGACTGTGCCGTGGAATCATCCCTGCTGCCTTACTCCATAGGTCTTGAGTCTCCCTGAAGTATCTCTATTCCCTGGGTTTTCTGCGGTCCTATGTGTCTTACCCTGGATTCCATGCAGGCCACCGGGTCGCAAAGAGTCAGACACGACTGAGCGACTGAACTGAACTGAACTGATCTGTCTCACCTCCTTCCTACAAACAAGACAGATGGGAAATACAGTTAGAATATTCTGCCCCAGAGGTGACCTTAATTCAGGAATGGAACAAATAAGCCCTGTATGATACCTTCATACCCTGCCCATCAGCAGAGGGCAGCACATGCAGACATGGGGGCAAGATGAGTCCCCACCCCAGAAGTCAGTGCTATTCCAGTCCCATTAGAAAAACACTGGGGGGGGCGGGGGGCGAGACACGTATTTTTCATCCCATTTTTATTGATTTTAACTTATGTCCGTGTTCTTTTAGATATCGGATAATGACCCAGTGCTGGCAACATCAGCCTGAAGACAGGCCCAACTTTGCCATAATTTTGGAGAGGATTGAATACTGCACTCAGGTATACACATGCCCCCGTCCCCCCTCCTTCAGCTAGTATTTATATGGAAAAGTCTTGAAGATGGCAAATACCAAAATATGAAATATAGTTACACCAACCAGGAGAAATGAATTATGCTCTTGAATATGAATGTTAATTATCTGTAAGTCCAATGAGTGGTATCTCAGTCTGCCCGTTTTGTAACCAAATACTAGTTGCTGTCGCTTAAGGGAGTTGAGCTGGGAGAGGGTCTGTCCAAGCCATGCGGCTTCCCGCAGTCTGCTTGTCCCTGTCCAGATCCACTCCCAGTTCTGTCAGTAAGGACTGCATTTTTCCTGTTTTGATGTCCATAGAAATGGGGTACATTTTCAGCAGATAACTATGCTTCTATCTCCTCAAGAGTGGAGGCCATCAAGTGAGAGCCCCAGCCCCCAATTTCCTCCGTCTGTGTCTGCACCGTCCTCGGTAGAGAGGTGTGCTCCTCTACTTCAAGGTCTCAGGGACCTTCACAACCGACACTTCTCACCTCCAGGCTGCGTGAATTTTCTTTCCCTCTTTTCCTGCCTCTCATTCTGCCAGGATATCAGATTCTGGAGAACCTTTTAGAAGTCAGACAGCAAACCACTACCTCTCTAAATTCCCTCTCCTCTTAGTTGTGACAATAGACATACACATTTTCACACTGGAGTCATCTCCTGTCCTCATGATTCCATTCTTTTGGGTTCTTTGAGCTCAGAAGGCATTTATCTATATAGACTTCAAGTTATTCTGGGTTTTTTGTTTTTTTTAGAGAACTTGATGTTCAGTGGCTTTTAGGTTATTATGTTGTAATATTAATGGGATGCATCCACTTAAGTACATATACTTTGGAGTAATTTTCTTCTCCAAAGTACGTAAGATCCCTCTTAAAAGCTGAGAGCTCTGTACAAGCATATTTTAAATGACTCGTTCTAGAAATTAATAATTAATAGGGAAGGAACAAAAGACTAAAGCAGAGAGAATTAGAAGGTAGTTATTTTTTATGCTTAAACTTTTTACTGATGAATACTGGACCTATGTGCTTTTCTATTAAACGGAAATAATGGTTTTCCCAATTTGCACAAAATAGTACAGGATTAAGTTTTCCCAACTTTAAGCTTTCTTCCACAAATCTTCCTCAAATCTCTAGCAACTGCCTTCTGCTTTTCTATATCAGTCTGTTGCTGTAAAAATGATCTAGCACAGAGTTGATTTTGTAAGTGGTTTTCCTCATAGCACGTCATTGTTTCCTGGGTTTCATTAGATTCAAACTTGTTGAAAAACCACTGCATTGTGATATCAGCATGTGTAATGAAGTGATGATATAACCCAGAAACGTTATGATCAAGTGCAGCCTCCATCCAAAGGTGATGGAAATGCTGGGAGAACCAGAGGTTAACCTTGTCAGCCAACATGGTGTGTCCTTCCTCCCTTCCCCTCCCCTCCTCTCACTCTCAACAGACACATTTTGAAGTCAAACATGCAGTTTTTTGTGTGTGTGTGTTCTTTTTTTTTAAGTATTTCATTGGGAACTGAGCTTCCCTGGTGGCTCAGAGGGTAAAGCGTCTTCCAGTCATGTGGGAGACCTGGGTTCGATCCCCTGGTTGGGAAATTCGCCTGGAGAAGGAAATGGCAACCCACTCCAGTACTCTTGCTGGAAAATTCCATGGACAGAGCCTGGTAAGCTACGGTCCATGGGATTGCAGAGAGTCACACATGACTGAGCAACTTCACTTCACTGGGAACAGACTGTAACCATTTAAAAAGCTAATTTATAAGTTTTAAAATCCATTCATCTGTAAGTTTTGCCTAAAGCTGGTCTCTGCAAAGCCGTTCTTTCCTGAGCTCACTCCCCTTCCCCAGGCAGTGGGCCGCTTCCGGCACCCTGTCCCAGCACGGCTTCTGTAACAGCGCCTCTCCTTCAAGCTCTACAGAGATGAGGACGTTTCGCATGGGTTTCTTATTCTCCCATGCTTACAAAGTAATATATTCCCAGTAAACCCTGAACGGTTTCCTCATCTGTGAAGTAAGTTTGGATGACATAATCGCTAAGGTTCTCTTCCCATCCACACGTTTGGCTTGTGGTTCAAAGTCTCCATCCGTCCGTCTCTCCCGCCTGTAGGACCCAGATGTGATCAACACCGCTTTGCCGGTTGAATACGGGCCCCTCGTGGAAGAGGAGGAGAAGGTGCCCATGAGGCCCCAGGACCCCGAGGGAATCCCTCCTCTCCTGGTCTCGGCGGCCCAGGCCAAGCGAGAGGAGGGCCGCGAGCCGGCCGCTCCCGCCGCTCTGCCCTCGGCTCCGCCCGGCAAGGCCGGCAAGAAGCCCGCGGCCGCGGAGGCCTGTGTCCGCGGCGGCGCTCGGCCGCCGGCCCTGGACGGGGGACACGTCAACATGGCCTTCTCGCAGTCCAACCCGCCCTCGGAGCTGCCCCAAGTCCAGGGCTCCAGGAACAAGCCCACCAGCCTCTGGAACCCCATTATTAAACGGAAATAATGGTTTTCCCAATTTGCACAAAATAGTACAGGATTAAGTTTTCCCAACTTTAAGCTTTCTTCCACAAATCTTCCTCAAATCTCTAGCAACTGCCTTCTGCTTTTCTATATCAGTCTGTTGCTGTAAAAATGATCTAGCACAGAGTTGATTTTGTAAGTGGTTTTCCTCATAGCACGTCATTGTTTCCTGGGTTTCATTAGATCCAAACTTGTTGAAAAAACCACTGCATTGTGATATCAGCATGTGTAATGAAGTGATGATATAACCCAGAAACGTTATGATCAAGTGCAGCCTCCATCCAAAGGTGATGGAAATGCTGGGAGAACCAGAGGTTAACCTTGTCAGCCAACATGGTGTGTCCTTCCTCCCTTCCCCTCCCCTCCTCTCACTCTCAACAGACACATTTTGAAGTCAAACATGCAGTTTTTTGTGTGTGTGTGTTCTTTTTTTTTAAGTATTTCATTGGGAACTGAGCTTCCCTGGTGGCTCAGAGGGTAAAGCGTCTTCCAGTCATGTGGGAGACCTGGGTTCGATCCCCTGGTTGGGAAATTCGCCTGGAGAAGGAAATGGCAACCCACTCCAGTACTCTTGCTGGAAAATTCCATGGACAGAGCCTGGTAAGCTACGGTCCATGGGATTGCAGAGAGTCACACATGACTGAGCAACTTCACTTCACTGGGAACAGACTGTAACCATTTAAAAAGCTAATTTATAAGTTTTAAAATCCATTCATCTGTAAGTTTTGCCTAAAGCTGGTCTCTGCAAAGCCGTTCTTTCCTGAGCTCACTCCCCTTCCCCAGGCAGTGGGCCGCTTCCGGCACCCTGTCCCAGCACGGCTTCTGTAACAGCGCCTCTCCTCCAAGCCCTACAGAGATGAGGACGTTTCGCATGGGTTTCTTATTCTCCCATGCTTACAAAGTAATATATTCCCAGTAAACCCTGAATGGTTTCCTCATCTGTGAAGTAAGTTTGGATGACATAATCGCTAAGGTTCTCTTCCCATCCACACGTTTGGCTTGTGGTTCAAAGTCTCCATCCGTCCGTCTCTCCCGCCTGTAGGACCCAGATGTGATCAACACCGCTTTGCCGGTTGAATACGGGCCCCTCGTGGAAGAGGAGGAGAAGGTGCCCATGAGGCCCCAGGACCCCGAGGGAATCCCTCCTCTCCTGGTCTCGGCGGCCCAGGCCAAGCGAGAGGAGGGCCGCGAGCCGGCCGCTCCCGCCGCTCTGCCCTCGGCTCCGCCCGGCAAGGCCGGCAAGAAGCCCGCGGCCGCGGAGGCCTGTGTCCGCGGCGGCGCTCGGCCGCCGGCCCTGGACGGGGGACACGTCAACATGGCCTTCTCGCAGTCCAACCCGCCCTCGGAGCTGCCCCAAGTCCAGGGCTCCAGGAACAAGCCCACCAGCCTCTGGAACCCCACCTACGGCTCCTGGTTTACAGAGAAACCCACCAAAAAGAACACGCCACCGGCCCAGGAGCAGCGCGGGCGGGGGCCCCCAGGCGGCGAGGGCGCCCGTGCTGTCCTGGGCCCCGCGCCCGCCGCCCGCCGCCCGGGCGCCTCGCTGCTCCTCGAGCCGTCGGCGCTGACCGCGAGCCTGCGGGACGTGCCTCTGTTCAGGCTGCGCCACTTCCCGTGCGGCACCGTCAACTACGGCTACCAGCAGCAGGGCTTCCCCCCGGAGGCCGCCTCCGGCCCGGGCCGCTACGAGGAGCCCGCGCCCAAAAGCCAGCCTGCGCCCTGAGCCCCAGCTCGGCCCGGGGAGGGACGGGTAACGGCTCCTCCGCAAACCACTGACCAAATGTCACTCTTCATTCTGTGCCAACTTGTTTTGAAGTGCCACATCAAAAGCTGTGTTTTCAAATTGCTTCTAAAGATTTGGAGCACGCGTTCATCCCAGTCTTGCAAAAGGAGAACATCTCATAAAGAGGAGTGATCAATGCGAGGCCGGGACGCGGCTGCGTAGGGTTCTGAGGACGGCTGGTGTCCACCTGCTCCTGCTTCTTGCCCTGTCCCGGGTGCTCTGCTCCACGCTCGCAGAGCTAGCCACTCCTGTGTTTGCTAGTCGGAGTCATAGGTTTTCCCCTGGTCAGTGTGGGCCTGGACCACTTGAGAACAGAGGGAACAGAAATAAAGTTCTCTGTAGTGTCAGCGCGGGGACATTCTTTACTTGGAAAAGAAAAATCATAGACAATTCACTGGAAGGTCACTGTGGATGCGGGGTGCTTTCACTTGTGCTGAGTCATCGATGATCATATCATAAAATTGTGGTGACTAGTTAGAGTAGTAGAGAGAAAATGTGTATACACTCACCTGAATGAAACACAAGTATTCAAAAGTGCTTTGAGGATGGTAATCCAGAGAGTCCAACATCCTGGTAATATACCTCAAGCCTTAAGAAAACCCTCCTACAAACGGTGAACAGCAGAGTGTGAGGTTTCCTACTGCGTTGAAAATTTGAGATTTAAAATTTTAATTACTTATTTTAAAACTTAGCACTAAAACTCCGATGATATAATTTAAAAAAAATTTTTAATGTAAGCAACAGTGATACATGGATGCATAAAAATGTATCCATTCATGGGCATTAGTGTCACGCTTTCTAACAATTTCAGTCATGAAGGTTACCAAGTTGAAGTTTCTACTCTTGCAGATGAATCACGGAGCAGCAGGCCCTCCAGTGGTCCTAAGGAGAGGTATTGATTCAGTATCCTTCCTTCCAGGCTTCACCCCAGTTCCAGCTCCCTAATAGTGTGTGATTCTAGCACATATGGGAACAGAACTTGACTGAAACACAAGGCATAATTTATATACCTGTCAAATACAGAGTAAAACAGTTTTTTTCTCTGGGTGACATGTAGTGAAGGAATTAAGGAACATGTGGAGTGCTGAGGTTGGTAGTGACATGTTACAAAAAGAGTTCTGAACTTGGTTTTCACACGTGAAATTTATCTCCATTGCAGACAAGTTGGGAATCTGTTAAATCTTATGCACAGACGCATGCAATGATGCTTTATCAGAAAGTTTTCATGTCTTTCTTTCTGCTCCCCTCAATTCTCTTTCCCAGTTTCATTTCTGGTGGTAGCTGTGCCAGAACCTCACTTTGGGATGAAAGCATTTTTTATCACTTGGTAAGCACTAAAGATTCCCGAGCAAAAGGACTGTGTCTATCCACCTTCCCCTGCCTTCTCAACTCCACTTGCATCAACAATCTCATCTGGACCCAAGGCCATTCTGTTCTAAGCCAATACCAGACCAGTGAGTGTTGATTCCCCTATGGCAGAGCCTTGCCTAGTCAGTAGCCCTTCACATCTTGAGAAGCTCAGATACCTTGGACATCACTTTTCTTTATCTTCTTGACTGCCAAAGTATCTTCATCGGACACACATGAAGATCTCATCAATGAACTCATCTCTAAATACTTGTATCAATAAAGTTTTAGCTCATGCGCGGCACAAAGTAAATAGTCTAATTATATAACCATTAACTCATAAACCACCTGAAGGTGTTCAAGAATCACACTTTGAAAGATAGCCTCCTAAAAGATGACAGAGCAACTGTCATAACAAGAACAATTTTACTTTATACTTGTGACACCGGTAACCAGTTAAACAGGGAGCATGCTACGTGGTTAAATAGCCAATTCTTTCATTAGCAAGGGAAAAATCTTACTCCTTTCTCTTCTTAAAAACTACACATCCACTGCATTTTCAGGTTGTGCCTTACTACCACGGAGATTGATTTGTTGATTCTAATCGTCTTTATTGGTATCAGTTTTCATGTAAATGGTAGTCCAGTCTTAAAAGCCTGTATACATGGATAATAAACAACTCCACACTGAGATATGATGACCTCAAGATGTTTCATTTAACTTGCTAATCGCCCAGGTGTCAGCACTCCAGCCATATGGCTCCAGCAATTCATACTGGTGCTATGGACTCACATATTTATTAATTATGATGGAAAATTCCACCTAGAACATGGACAGGCACAATTAAAGTCTGTAGAAGTTACATTAATTAAGCCATAAGCTAGTATAATTATTCATGTTCCATATCTATAGAGAAGCTCATCATAAGTTCACAGTCATTCCATTGGGAAATTGACAATTTGTGAGGAATGACTAGTTTATCAATAGGTGGTACTTCAATATTTTAGCAGATCAATATATCAGGAACAAACTTTTATTTTTTTAGAAAGAGTAAGATCTACTCGGTAGTTGAAAGACCAGATTCCTCAGGTCCAGTTAGGATGTGTGTCCTGGATGTCTGGGTTCTCAGATCCGTCTGTACCTCAGTGTCTCCATACACAAAATGAGGATAATAACGTCCCTTTCTCCCTACCCCTCAGGGAGATCACAAACTCTGAAAGCACAAGCTCTCCCTCTCATACCTCTTGAATTCCTTAATGAACTGGGTTGATTGTGGGGAGAACTTCAAAAGACGGCATGTGTCTCTATACGCCTGCCCTCCCACTAGTCCCATCTGGTCCTCCCAGCTCCCCTTCTGTGCCGAGTGGGCTTCATCTGTCAGTTGTGTAATGACAGTAGCAAGAACTCTACCAGACCACATCCTTTCAGCTCAAAAGACGAGTGTGAAGACTCTCTGCTACACTTAGTGTTAAAAAATGAGCAACAGAAGACATTTAATCAATTTGATGAATTCTTTTTAAAGTGTCTGGCCTCTCCATATAGTTTTTGATAAACTCTACAGCTGTAAGATATTACATAACCACAGATTAACTTTATTCTATAACACTTGCGGCTTTTACCTCCAGATTCACTGGGTGCACCACCAAAAATCCCCAGCGGCTCAGTGGTAAGGGATCTGCTTACGGTGCCAGAGCTGAAGAAGACACGAGTTCAATTCCTCGGTGGGGAATATCCCCTGGAGGAGGAAATGGCAACCCACTCCTGTATTCTTGCCTGGAAAATCTCTTGGAAAGGGGAGCCCAGCAGGGCTATAGTCCATGGGGCCGAAAAGAGGCAGACATGACTGAGCACACGTGTGCCACTACAAATTCTAAGTGATCAGGCTATTTTAACAGATTTTCCTCTAGTAATAGTAGAATTAAAATTCACATGAGCTTTATAGACCTAAAACATGATGCTTATGAATTTAGACTACTCTGAATAACAGACTTCCCATGGCAAGATTCATAAAATGTATGAAGTGTGTTGTCAATGTCTTTAGCTGGTGACTTTTTAAATGGGTCCCCAAAGAACACACAACTTGACTTTGCTAATTTCACTGCAGCAGATGGTTCCCTGTGCTATTGTATGAGCATATAAAACAAAAACCAGAAATTCCTATAAACTTCCACAAGATGCCCTAAAATAAAAGATAATTATTGAGAACAAATAGTAAGGCTTCTATTAAGATTCTGTTTTGATTTAGTATCTTGAGTAGGTGTATTTAATTTTTAATGTACCACTCAAACACAAAGCTATTTTTAGCTCTAAGTTAATAACTTTTAAAACATTTGAAAAGCTCAGTGTAAGGAAATAATATGACATAGCGTTGGGGGAGGGAGAAACATGGCTTCAGCATTCAGTACATGTAAATGAGCGTGTTACCTTTCCATATAAGATGGCACCACCAGGCTTGCCTCAGGAGAACCCCAGATATCGCATCTATCTGCAGTACTCTGCCCTGTCCATTCCTCAGATCCCTGTTTGACCTGTGCTCCAGCAGTTATCCCACTCCATTCATCTAGTAAGGCCTACTGCCTCCCTGAAAGCAATTACTCAAAATAAGTTATCCCGCCATCACTAAAAGCCTCATTGGGCAGGCGAGTTTTTCAGCCAGTGTTAGTTGAAAGGCAGTCTTACTAAATGAACCCACTAAGCCTTAGTATATTAGTGCTCCCTAGAGCACTTACATTGTGAGAGGTTATTTGCCAGTACAGATGATTATCAGACTGATAAAAACCTCACCCGGTTGTAATATTTTGCATGGTTTAGCACTCAAAAATTATTTGAGAAGTAGCATGCAGACCGAGTGCAGGAGTTGAGTACAGGTATTAGACAGCAATTACCTACTTACATGACTCCAGCAAGTCAAATTCTCACTTTCTCATTTAAAAACATGAGCAGTTTGGTCTCAAAGGTCCCCTTCCATCTCTGAAGTCTGATTCTGTAAGACTTCATTTCTGTGTAAGGTAAATCCCAACATCTGGCCCACAGTTGGTAGGGGTGTGTGTGTGTGTGAGAGAGAGAGAGACAGAGAGAGAGAGAGACTCTTAATTCATTCAAAGCCAAAGCCAATTAATTCAGTGCACAATCCCAGTGATGCAAATTATATTTAATCTTCATTCAAAAGGAGACCAGAAAGAAGTTTAGCATCAGTTCTCTGTTTATTGTTCTATTCAAAGATCTCTTTAATAAATCATAAAATCATTAACATAGCAAAATGAGGTTAACCCGAGATGGTTTCCTGGAAGAAGCGAAGCTGACACAGGACTATGAAAATCATCTTAATGACCTTCACACTTACCATGACACCACTTGTTTCTCTCTTCTTACATTTGCTACAGCAGCAGCCTTATTAGCAAAGTAAAATCATGTGACTTATCACTCAAAGGTTCTCTTTCACCATGCCTAATATTCAGTGAGAGATGTCATGTACTTTCTGTCCATGACCATTCCCAGAGTAACAGAGCCCACGATGAGCTGCATGTTGGAGACCAGGCGTGTCCATGGAGTCAGGCCTCTCTCAACAAACATCGTGGAACCATTTATGATGAGGAATTCATAGTAACTGTAGTCCTCTCTCCCAACCACCATCAGATTGGTTAGAATGCCTCTTCTCAGCTTTGTGGAGACACCCACTGCCACTGGAGGGCAATTTTTAGAAAACTGCTGGATTATATAGCTTTATAGTGGATCTAGAAATAGGGAATCCCTAAAAGATAGCCAATTCAAGTGTCCCACCAAAAGAGAAGGCTGTGACAACTGCAGGCAATTTTCTACATTTTAGTGTATCTAACAGTTGAGAAAAAGATTTTTAAATATTTTTTCTTTATTCCACAATAATATTTATGTGGTATTTCACAGTTCTGAGAGAAGTAAGATTAAAGACAAATTATTTTTCTTCATGAATGTAACCAGTAAGCAGCAGGTGTTGTTTTATAAAAGAAACTAAAGCAGGACATGGAATGGATTTTCCTCTGTCTCACACCAGGGTGTGTGAAGTGAGACCTCAGGAAACCTCATGCTATTTCTTAATTTAGAGAGAGAGAGACTCTTAATTCATTCAAAGCCAAAGCCAATTAATTCAGTGCACAATCCCAGTGATGCAAATTATATTTAATCTTCATTCAAAAGGAGACCAGAAAGAAGTTTAGCATCAGTTCTCTGTTTATTGTTCTATTCAAAGATCTCTTTAATAAATCATAAAATCATTAACATAGCAAAATGAGGTTAATCCGAGATGGTTTCCTGGAAGAAGCGAAGCTGACACAGGACTATGAAAATCATCTTAATGACCTTCACACTTACCATGACACCACTTGTTTCTCTCTTCTTACATTTGCTACAGCAGCAGCCTTATTAGCAAAGTAAAATCATGTGACTTATCACTCAAAGGTTCTCTTTCACCATGCCTAATATTCAGTGAGAGATCTCATGTACTTTCTGTCCATGACCATTCCCAGAGTAACAGAGCCCACGATGAGCTGCATGTTGGAGACCAGGCGTGTCCATGGAGTCAGGCCTCTCTCAACAAACATCGTGGAACCATTTATGATGAGGAATTCATAGTAACTGTAGTCCTCTCTCCCAACCACCATCAGATTGGTTAGAATGCCTCTTCTCAGCTTTGTGGAGACACCCACTGCCACTGGAGGGCAATTTTTAGAAAACTGCTGGATTATATAGCTTTATAGTGGATCTAGAAATAGGGAATCCCTAAAAGATAGCCAATTCAAGTGTCCCACCAAAAGAGAAGGCTGTGACAACTGCAGGCAATTTTCTACATTTTAGTGTATCTAACAGTTGAGAAAAAGATTTTTAAATATTTTTTCTTTATTCCACAATAATATTTATGTGGTATTTCACAGTTCTGAGAGAAGTAAGATTAAAGACAAATTATTTTTCTTCATGAATGTAACCAGTAAGCAGCAGGTGTTGTTTTATAAAAGAACTAAAGCAGGACATGGAATGGATTTTCCTCTGTCTCACACCAGGGTGTGTGAAGTGAGACCTCAGGAAACCTCATGCTATTTCTTAATTTCCTAAGTTCTAGTCCTTTCAAGAAAGAGAAAAGATCGCTTGAGAAAAATCACAACATTTTTAACAGGTACATATAATCTATTGGAATTCTTATTAGAAATCCATTTTTACTGGCAGGTTCAATAAAGGAGACTGAAAATTTTTACGTTCATCCTCTTCTCTGTTGTGTATAATGCAAAAGCCACTTTCCCCTGCCATCAATATGGAATTTTTATTACTATTAAAATTCATTCAAAAATCCACATTAGGATAGTCTCCCAAAGATATTGCATAGCAACACCTATCCTTCATAACGAGAACTGTCAGGGACAGCCAATATCATCAACACTGTTGACTAAGACTTAAGTGGAATCTCAGAAGTCATATTAGACAAAGAATAAAAAGGATGACTTGAAACTGTGCACGTAATTTTAACATGATTCATTTCCATGTCAGTCTTATTTGATTTGTTACATGAAAATATCATTGATTTGGTCTTCGTGAAGGTAAGGGTTCTTCAAGTGATGTCTCTCTCAGGCTGGAGCTGAAAGAACTTAGCTTCTATGAGATCAACACAGGTCAAAGAGAACACTGAATGTAGATATTTAAACTTTCTAAACTTTAGGAATGCTTCAAATTCAGTTCAGCACAAGTAGCTTCCTGAGACTCCCTATTTTATTTAATTTAATTTATCCAATTCAAACAACTCTGACAAAATATCTAGTCCTGAGACCGGTTCCTCTGAGAACAGAGGCATACAAAGTGTGCATGTGAAGACCTGAATGTCTACAGGAGCAACAAGCTTGACACTTGGGGGTTCATGAAGGATTTTAGAGCTGAAATTAAATCATATTCATGATCGCTGGTCAAATGATGGTAGTGATCACTGGAGACAGGTTGTGTTTTAGCTAAACAGCCTCAATTTAAATACGTAGAGTGTCTTTATTAACACAGCTCAGAACTTATAGCCAGCCCCTCCTCAGCATCAAGACCACACTTTCCAATTTGAACAAAAAAATGACAAGACCTACTGCTGCTTTATCATGAAAATTCTGTTATATTTTAAAGAATGAGAAGAAAAAAAGGATCCTATCCCCCAATCCATGCCTTTCTCCTCAAGGGAAAAGGCTATGAGCAGAAAAAGTTTCATTTCTACCACGCAAAATGAAAATACACTGTCGTCAGTAATGTGCCATCCACTCTAACTCCTCCATATAAATTTCTCTCTCCCTCCTGTAAAAAGGAGAATTGGCAAAAATTTTGCTATGAAAAAATTATTTTTGCCTATGCAAAGGCATCATATTCTGCTTGTAATAAAATCTTAACACAACTTACATAACTTGTTTAAACCCCACACAGTCTCCATTAAGAATGTCTGTTGTGTATTCAAGCAGCTTATGTGACATTGTCTGTAAATAAGGGCCTATGTACCAAGGGATATTACTAACCAGTTACTAAAATCATATGTGATAATGTGAGCTTTGTATTAACTACTGTGTTTGTACAATAAATGAGTGTAGTAAAGCAAAGGGCATGAAGAAAAATAAAAAATTCTCCTACTTGCTTGTCATGCAATGAAATGTATTATATGTCTCTGAGTCAATCATTTAGATAACAAATGTCCAGTGAACAGTTAATTACTAGATCTATATCCTAATTAAGATGATTCTTAACACATTAGGTCTCTAGCCATTGGTCAGTGTGGTTTAAATAATATCACATAGTCTAAATAGATAGGTCCAAAATAAGACTCTGAAATAAAAATGCTTGACCCCAGAAACCAATGCTGTACACACGTGGCTGAGATCCAGTCTACCCTCTCTGTGTTAGAGCACATGTTACTGTGTCCTCTGAATTAGCATCAAAGCACAGCAAAAATTCAGAGCTGGCCCCAGGGAAAACAGACAATTAGGTGACCACACTGTCCTTCCTGTTCCCTTTTCTACACTTGACACCCAGCATGTCACTATCTGGGGTAAAAGTGGGCTACCATGATTCAAACCTTTCTTGTCCCTTGTCTTCCCTTACCCAGCAAAAGGTACCTGTCCGTGGCCGGGCTTCTCAAGCCCACCTGGCTGAAGCTGGTGACCTCTACTGTAAACCATGGATGGCCTCCACTGCCTCGGCTCATTCAACAGCATTTCCTCAGCATGTACTAGGTACCAAGTACTATTCCAAGTGTTAGGGATGAAGCCATGAACAAAATAATTAGAACCCACCCCTCAGGGAGCACAAAGTTGAACATAACCAAGGGTGGTAAATGCTAGGTAGAATAATAACACGAGAGCGATAAGAAGCTCAGGGGAGGATGGTACGAGGGACTCACTACGGTTAGTGTCTCAGCTCAGACTGCAAATGTCTGTATCTGAACACGTTTAAAGCACTTAAACATACTGCCACCAAATTACCTTAAAATACAGAAACAAAAGCCTTTCAGTAGGAGGTAGACACTTATTTACAAATAATTTTAAATCTGTAAACTCAGGTTTCTCTCCTACTCTAAATAAATGAAATCCCACTGGTATAAAAGGTAATTAAGCAATTTTAGAAAACCACAGAAATATATTATTTTCTTAAATGACTCTCTCTGCATCAAAACAAAGTAATAAGAAAATAGCTGAAAACATAACTTTATTTGTTGAGTAGAAGCATGGCACTTTTTAAGACTCTCAATAGGTATAGGACAAATCCAAGTCGTTACTGTAAGAAGAAAAAAAATTAAACACAAAGCATATGTAATCTGAGTACCTGAGAAAAGGTACTGCAGGCAGGGTCAATGACAACATGCCACTCCAAACCAAAACAGCTTCCCTTTTTATTAATGCTCAAGATGTGAACTTTGAATGACAGAAGCAAAACACAAATGAAAACGCCTGATTTTTATGTTTAGTATATGTAAACATACACATTATGTGGATTTAATAATCCTGATCTAAATATGAAACAATTGGTTGTCTAACCTCAAAATAAATTCAGTGTTGACATTACTGTTACTAACTTACAGGTTTTTGCATTTAACAGGAAGAATTATGGACACCCAAGTTCAGTGTAGTCATGGATTTCATGGGAAGATATAAATAGAGTTTTCAAGAAATAAACTATATAATAAAATAAGTTTACTTTTGAATCATAGTACAGTCACTTTCTTCAATCAAAAATATTCCTTGATTATAAAGCAGCCTTACTTTGCAAATGTATTTCAGGAAAATAGCTCTAGCAATATTTGAAATTTCATACTTTTTTTAAAAAGGCAGCAAAGCAACAGAATTTAGATTTTAAACAGTATATTGCAAAATAGTTCAACGTATTCTTTCTAAAGCACAAAGCAAGCTCCATTTTGAAGGATGCTTTTTATCTTATAAAGCAAACTGCTCTGATATTTCTGTGGTTGTTTAGAGTCTGAATACGATAAAAGACAAATCTTTGTACATATAGGGCAAACTTCAATACATATCCACAACACAAATGTTTTGCATTATTACATCACTCTATTATGAAGCTTAGTTTGTTAACATGTACTCAAAAGGAAAATAAAGACATGATACAGCGCTGCAGCTTTGTAACAGGCTGAATTCCACAACAATCGAAAACATGAAACCAGCAGCAACAGCAAAGGCAACACCAATCTTATGAATAATAAAATAAAACTCTGAAAACCACAACCATTTAAATGAATAGCTACTACATTCTTCTTAACACATCTTAATTTGCTCTGTCTCAAATATATATATATATTTTTTTTTAATATTTTTCATCCCCAGAGGAAATGATGGCAAATTCTCCACAAAGAGGAAAGTGCATCATGTTTTATTTTCAAAGTGCTTCGCATGTGTGTGTTTTATAGATATGTCTAATAAGGAAGTTAAATATGTGCAAACAGTTCCAATTGTGACTTGAATTCATGAACCTAATCATGGGATTTTGAAGCTCCTCCAGATGAGGCAGTCACCAACAGAGAAAAAGGTCTGAGCTGACACACTGGGCAGCAGCAAGAGCGCAGGCCACAGGTGAGGAGACCTGCATTTCAGCTGGATGGTCTGGTGACCAGCTAGCTCATGACCCAGGTGCGGCAGAGCAGCTTCAGAACCCCGCAGCAGGAGAGGTCCAGCTCCAGAGCCCCGGGGGCCATCTACCCCCACAGCTTTTGAGTGTCTGTAGGTGGGACATTCCCAGAAGGGCAAATAACTAAACCCAAAGACAAGAAAACCACACAGCATCCAGCTGCTACTCTTGCCTTGTCCTCGGTGGTACAGAAAGAAATAAAAACTCCAGACAAGGCCATGTGATCATCTTAACATTAACCAAAGCTAGTGAAAACCTGTACAATGATGTATTCTGTGCAAAAATGAGACACAATAAGCAACATCAGTCAGTCACCTCATGGCACATTTTTCCCAAGTTTAAGAATTTTCTTGGGCCTAAAGCTTTAAAAGCTTTAAAAAAAAAATCTTATTTTTACATTGTTTTAAAAGACCCATAATTCCTACAGTTCATATTTCGAGCTTTTTAAAGGGGTCTCTCTGAATTGTTATAATGGTCTATATGAAGATAGTTGTATTTTCAAATTTTAAATAATGGCTAAGTGAAGTAAACCATTAGTCATGGACTTTTTATTGTGTGTGTGTGTGTGTGTGTGTGTGTGTGTGTGTGTGTGTGTGTATAAGCTCATTTATTATAATACTGTAAAAGCCTAACTCAACAATTCTCATCCACCAGCTTGGACCCGTTTATTCCCCGGTAGGTCACTCTGCTGGGCCTCACAAGGACCCCATGGTTGGGCTTGCAGGTGAAGTAGCGCTTGTCTCCCACTGCCCCGTCATTCTTTCCCTTGGGGCTTCGAAGCTCCAGGCCCAGCCAGATCCCTGAGGCGAAGTCAGTGGGGCCCATGTACCTCACGGTGGCCATCTCGCTGGAGCTGGTGAGGAGGACCTGGGAGCCCTCGTGCAGCTTCACGCTACCCTCCAGGCCGCCGGCCGTCGAGCTGCTGCTCCAGCTGCGGTGCAGGGTGGCCTTGGACCTGCGCACAGGGGACCGAGGGAGATGCTTCAGCATGAAGCCTCGCGATGCCGGGGGCCATGCTCCCCCCATGGCCAGGCCCACAAGTCACTCACCAAGCAGCACACTCAGCATTCACAACTGGATCTTTCCTACTCTACGCAGCAACGTTAGGATATACTGTTGCTTGAAGTTTTTCTCTTTGGGCAATTTTAATGCTACCCTCACCTGGATTTAAGATTTCACTAGCAAATTATGTATGTGCACACACATTTTTAAACCTATTTAATGAAGCAAAAAGAATGAAACCTGGTATTTGGCCGTGGTAAATTAAAATTACCTTTTGTTCACCTTTCAAATATTTCTTTACTTGAAAAGCATTTTTAAAACTTAATCCACAGCTTTAGACACACACACACACCCCTTCTATGAAGGAACTCCAGTTACATTTAAGGGTCCGCCACTCCCCCTTGTCACTAACGTCAGGAAGGATCTTAGCTGCCTAGAACAGGATTCCTCACCTTTCCTCTACAACAAAACATTACTTACAAGGTACTGCCTCCAAGCACCCGCCACCCACATGACCTGACGACACAACTACCAGGCTTCCACATGCAGCGTAGACAAGGCCTTATGCCACTGCTGCCAGAGCTTCTTCCAGTCCCTGGAAGCAGCTAATCCTGAAACCTGCCCCCAATAGAAATATGACCAGGATCTTGCTGCTCTATAACCTGAGACCTCCCAAAACAGTCACCCAGAAACCACCACCATGAAGCCATCCACCCACCGTCCACACCATCTCTCCACCAAGAGAAACTCTTATCCTGGCCACACAGCAGAGATAACAAAGAACCTGTTACCAAAACTGCATGGAGCCCGACTGTGAGCAGAATCTGGGTCCTGCTTGTTTTCCATGTTATTTCGCTCCCTGTATTTTTAAATACATTATCACACACTGTGTCCCATTTCTACATACTTCTACCTATTAATGCTGGAGAAAGAAAGAGCACTCTAAGTTTCTGAGTAGGAAAACTGAGGTAAAAAGCCTGTCTTATGCCACATCTGATAAATCCAAGTTTTAAAATGCAATGGGAAAAAGATTATTTACCACATTGAATGTACAAATATAATGATAAAGTTAACAAAGAAATACATAATATGTGCGTGTGTGTGTGTATATATATATATGTATGTATATGTGTGTGTGTATATATATATATATCCTCCCCAAAGTGATATCTTTTGGCAACTTGATGAAATTACTCTGAATTTCACGTGACAGTATCTACCACTTCCTGAGCACTTACTATGTGCCAAACACATATATTATCTCATCCAACCTCACCCAACCAGTGAGGAATTAAGAGTTAAGCTATTTGCAAAAGGTCAGAGAGGTGGCAAAGAGGAGTGCTGATTTTCAGATCCAAGCTATCCAAGAACAAAGGCCAGGCTCTTGCTCACAACCACAATGAGTATTAATAATTGAGAAAATGTTGAAAGAAAATAATATGGCAAAATTTACATTTTAAATTGATTATATTTCCTCAATAAGAGTATGCTTTAAAAAAAAAAAACAGGTACTAGTGTCAATCTGTAGAAGGATGAGTAAAGCATCCTTTATTTTTATTTTCAAGGAAAATCAACAAAAGTGTTGATATTTTCTTCTCATGTCAACACTTCATCTTGTACATATCCATACCTGCTGTATCATCCCCATGGTTCTGATTTCTCTCTCCTTCCCTGGTTTCTCTGTATCATGCTCTTTCACTCACTAACATCTTGGCACTGATTTTGATACCTCTCCCCCTTCAAAATCCTTTATATCCTGGTTGCCTCTTCTTAGTGATTTCTTCCATTCTGCCTAAGAACTCTTGAATATCTTCAACAAACTGGAGCATAAAGTTATTGCCCTTAAATTCTTTCAGCTAGTCAAGTGAGGAGACCAATTTCAAAATCTCACAATTGGTAAAGGTTGTGAGGAAGGGGTAGAACAAAACCAAATCCACCCAACTCTGCTAAACAGTACCTGATAGTGCCTCAGTTCCCGTCAGGGTTCTTACGTGAAATCTCAGACCTTTGTGAGGTTTCCCAGTAACTTCAGACCAGCTGATTACATAAACTACCTGACTGAGGCTCATCTGTTTAAATTCTAACGCATGGGCTGTAATTCCAGGTGGCTTTGAGGACCCCATGACTAGTGCATGTCCCTAACTCAGCTAGACGCTCCCCTCTGCCTCCCAGGGCACAGTTCATAGAGTAACTGGAAGAATTTAAAATAGAAAAAAATAAAAAAACTCCTTAACCCAATCAGTCTAGAAGAGCCTCATATTCCTCAAAAAAAACACTTTTTTAAGTTTCTGAAAGTTTCAGATAACTATTAGATGAAATAAAGTGGGTCTGGGGGAAATAAATACAAATGAGAAAGAGAAAAAGGAGATTCTATCTACAAAGAAACAACAATAAAAGCCTTTTGAGCAGTATATTCTACAAGAGGAAGCAGGAATATCTTTTAAAATAATAGTAAGATTACCTTATGTAAATAGGCCTGACATTTCTTTTATGGACTCCCCAAAATAGTAAGTCAATTCTCTAATTAAGTAAACAGAGTGTAAAATCAATCTACCCTATTCAAAGATAACACAAAATGTAAATTCCTCCAACTTTTATTAATAGTACTAAACCTCTTTGAAAATATATTCAGGATACTACCTTTAGTCATTGGTGACATTTTTAATTGAGCTTGCAAAAGGAGGGACGAAGAATTCTTCTCACTGACACACTCATCACACCTTCTCTCCTAGGTGTTAAAATTCTACCATGCAATGTAAACGATACAAAATTCTACTTTTCTTCCTTCACAGACTCCTGTCATGTTCATCTTCAAAGATGTTTTTCTAAATCTTCTTAATACTCACTTGGCAAAAGCATTTCTTCTGTTAATCTCTTTTTGGGAAGAAGCAGAAGTTGTACTGAAACTTCTCCTAAAACCTAAATATGAAAGTCAAGATCAGAAGAGGAAAAACAAATCACAAATTCGCAATTCTTGTTAAAAGTTCTTTTATCATTTCTTCTATAGACTTCTATTTTACTAAATGGTTCTCTGAAAACAGAAAAGAAAATAAGTGCATGTAGAGTATAACATGAGTGTAGATTTCTTGACAACTGCTATTTTACCTTTCTTATCAAACCAGGCACTACATGAATAAGTCAAGATCATGACATTACTTTTGGAAGTTTTTATTATAAACTTTCCTGAATACCAAACAAAATCAGATTATACACTGATAGAGTTGAATCTTTTTACTCTCAAATATTATAATCTTGATAAATCACATTAAAAAATAGGATAAAAATAGTTTTAAGAACACTATTACTAAATATATTGTGAACAATCAATTTCAGAGTTTCTGGTTTTTGGCATCCCCAAATGACAGAGTTCTTTGGGGAAAAAAGAAAAAGAAGACTTCACAAAAGGTAAATTTTTTAAAAGATGTGTTTAAAAAAGAATGGGATTTCCAATTCTGGCAGTTATAGCACACCAGATGTGTTGAATGAATCTCTTGAATGAAGCAAGTATAATTTAAAACAACAATAATCTTTAAAAAAAGAAAAATACTGTTGAGCTCATACAAGTGGCACAATTCCAAAAAGGCCAAACACCAAAAAGAAAAACCATGAGAGGTTCCCCTCAAACAATACACCACCTTGTACCCCAGGACTAGATTGCCCTCTGGAGAACTTGGGGCCTGCCAAGATGGGGTTCTGACAAAAGTGAGGGTCTTAAGCAGCTCATCCTCA
>SJYC01136059.1:0-21474 GCA_006408675.1 Madoqua kirkii
ATTAAGAGACAAAGATTGTCTGTTTTTTTAAAGTAAAATACAGTTATATTCTATTTAGAAGATATTCCAAAAACATGAGGACATAGAAAGATTAGGCAATGGCTAGAAAAAAAGTTTTTAGACAAAAACTTAACCACAAGAAGGCTGATACAAGGTAAAGAGATTTACTATAAAGCAATACCACTGACATTAACACCAAAATGGAAGAACTATGTTGGTATAAATATAATAAAATGCATATAAAACCTATATTAGGAAAACTATAAAACTGATGAAAGAAATCAAAGATCTAAGTATATCAATGGGTAGGAAAATTCACTACTGTTAAGCCATCAGTTCTTCACAATTTCATCTACACAGTCAATGCAATTCCAATGAAAATACCAGCAAATTATTTTGTAGCCAGCAACAAACCAGTTGCAATGTTTACATAGAAAGGCAAAAAGCCCAGAATAACCAGCACTAAATTGAGGAAGATGATCAAAGTCTATTACTACAATTGAAGAATTTCTATAAAGCTACAGCAATTAAGACAATGTGATATTAGCAAAGAAAAAGACAAATAGATCAACAGAACAGAATAAAGGGCCCAGAAATAGACTCACACAAACACAGTCAACTGCTCTTTGACAAAAGAGCAAAGGCAGTTCAACAGAGAAAAGATAGTCTTTTCACAAATATGCTGGACCAACCAACATTTGCATCCAAAAAAAAAATCTAGATATAGACTTAAATCTTTCACAAAAATTAACTCAATGAATCATAGATATAAAGGTAAGACACAAAACTATAAAACTTCTAGAAGATAATATAGGAGAAAATTAGGGTAACCTTGGGTTTGGTGAAGACATTTTCAGTACAAAACTGAAAAGCACAAGTCATGAAAGAAAAAAATTGATAACTTGGGCTTCATTAGAATTAAAAACTTCTGCTCTGTGACAGGCACTGTTAAGACAATGAAAAGCCAAGTCACAAAATAAGGAAAAACATAAGTTTGCTATTTTGACTACTTAAAAATTAAAAGCTTCTTCTCATCAAAAGACATCAAAAAAGGGAAGGAAAGGGGACAAAAGACAAGTCAAAAAAGGGGAAAGATACTTGCAACAAACAAAAATGACAAAATATTAGCACCCAAAATATATAAAGAAACCCACAAATTAATAAGATAAAAACAAACCAGCCCCCCACCCAAAAAATAATGAGCAGAAGACCCAAACAGGTATGTCATAAAAAAGGCAATATATGTGGTCCATAAGCATGGAAGCGGGCTCAACTTCATTTGTAATCTGAAAACCGCAAATTGAAACCATGAGGAGATGCCAGTTACATCCTTCAGATGGGCAAAGACTTCTAAATCAAATGGGACTACTGTTGCTGAGGTGAGGAGTGACAGAGACTCTCATCCATTCCCATGTGAACAGTCTGACACACTAGGAAGGCTGAAGATATGGATATCCCATGCCTGGCAATCCTAGAGGAACTTCTGTAAATGTGTACAATGGCATAGCTTTTGAATAGTCAAAAATAGGATATAACTCAAATATAGAATGGATAATGTATTTTAGACATTATCAGGAGACATAAGAGACATGGGTTCGATCCCTGCGTTGGGACAATCCCCTGGAGGAAGGCATGGCAACCCACTCCAGTATTCTTGCCCCATGGACAGAGGAGTCTGGTGGACTACAGTCCATAAGGTCACAATGAGTCAGACACGACTAAAGTGACTTAGCAAACAAGCGCGATATATTTTAATGGAACATTACATAGCATGACTTCCCAGATGGCTCAGATGGTAGAGAATCTGCCTGCGATGCAGGAGACCTGGGTTCGATCCCTGGGTCAGAAAGATCCCCTGGAGAAGGGAGTGGCAACACACTCCAGGATTCTTGCCTGGAGAATCCCATGAACAGAGGAGGCCAGCAGGCTATAGTCGATGGGGTCACAAAGAGTCAGACATGACTTAGCAATTAAACTACCATCACCTCTACACAACACATACAATGCAAGATACCTGGAGACAGGGTATATGAAAAAGGGAGGCAGATGAAACTGGGCAATACTCAGGACATACAGGGAATCATCTTTGGCCATGGGGTGGGTAATAGATATCACTTTATGATTACATAGCTATATAAATATATTTCATACATTCTTCTATATACACATACATTTTACAATTTAAAAAAGTTCAATAAAGGAAAAGAAAAGAAATAATTATTAGGAACACAAAATCATAATCTTACCAGGATAAGAATGATTCTGTTTGTTTGAAGAAATTTCTGAAAGAGTATCCAGGGAATCTGTTACTCTGTGAATAAAAGGAGTGCAAATCTAAGTAGAAGCAGCTGGTCTTCGTATTTAAGACTGGTGCCTAACTGAGGGTTTCACAACAATGGCTATATCTTTTCTTTTTAACTTTTTGATTTGTATTGGGGTATAGTCAACTGACAATCCTATGATAGTCTCAGGTGGACAGCGAAGGGACTCAGCCATACATATACATGTATTCAATGGTCATTTCTTGTTTTACTCACTGGACAAGCATTAACTGAGTATTTATTAATAAGCCGGAAGTGAATTTCAATTTAGCACCAGAGACAGGCACTAATCAGACAGAAGAGGTCCTTGTTATATAAGGATAACAAGTACAGAGAAAGTCAGCTTTAAGTGAATTCATTTCAAATAGGGGCCCAACTTTGTTTTTTTGGAGCTTTATTTTCAAAGATGGAACTAAATATGGTGAAAATTTATTTTACGTTAAATATAACAAATGTTAGGTTATAATTATAGAAACAATACATATTCTTTACAGGTCTATTTTCTTGATATTCAAATCATTCCTTATTTTTAAAAAGCCAATTCTATTACAGTCTCATTTTCTTTCAACTGTTTACTGATCTAAACCAGAAAAGTCTTCATTCCGTCCATCACTTGTTCCAGCACACTTTGTTACCATAAAGAAATCCTGCAACTCTTGCATTAATTGTAACTTCATCTTGCAATCCACATGCATCATCTTTACATGATACATAGAGCAATCAATGAGAGACTAATGAATGCAAAGAATATGACTTGATGAAGTAGAGAGATACTTGAATTTAGTTGTGATGGAGAGTTGAAAACTTAATTCTAAAAGTGATCAGTTCATTAGTAATAAGTACCTAATGGTATGAACTAAGAATAAGAAAATTAATACTATGCTGATAAAAACCACTTGAGCAAAAAAAAAAAGAGAGAGAGAGAGAGGTTAGATCTAGTCACTGAGTCTCAGAATTTCTCTAAAGAAATACTGGCTTTTATATATGTTGATAGAAGAAAAGGAATTAGCTAGATGATAGTTGGGTGATAGTAGAAAGCCATACAAGCAAAGGAAGTAATCTGTGCAAAGATTCTGGGACAGGGGCACGTTTTTTTAATGGAAATGTTTGTTTGTTTGTTTAAAAAGGGTCAACAACAATCTAGGGAGGAGAGTGATGCAAGGTGAGGTTGTGACTGGTTACTATCACATAATTAACAACTGTTCTCAGGAGTCCCTTCATGAAGATCAGTGTGATCGTTAAAGAGCTCCCAAGCTGGTTTAAATTAGAAACTCCTCAAAATCAGGCATCATGTCTGTTTTATTTGCTTATAGAATGCCGACCACAGCACAAAGTGCTAAAAGACACTTAATAGTATTTGATGATGATGAATGAGACAATCAGAAGATGACAGGAAGACAGCTGGTTGGAGACAGCAGTTCATTTAGAGAGAGCCGTGCTTCGTCTAAGACGAGGGGGCTGCTTTTAAATGAATCACCTTAAAGACGACCAAATAGATACCAAAAACAAGAAAAAAAGCAAAAAATGTGTGTTCTATAAACAAAGCAAGAAAAGGAAGATAAAACTTGGAGAAAAGTGGCTTCACAATATAACAGAAGACAGTTGTTACAGCATAAAAGACACTGAATGAAAGCTGGTCAATATTTACTGTGTGTACAATATGCCAAACTACATTCCTTGGGTAGTCAAATATGAAACAGAGAAGCCCAGTCCTCCTGACTAGGAGACAAATCAAACTTAAGAGACTGTAGCAATGTGTTAATGAAGATTTGTTCAGAGTAATATGAGAACCCAGAAGACTGACCGGTGACTCAGTATGGATTTTATTCTCAAATCAATCACTTATAAGATATAGGTCCTAAAGAAAGTCATTGAGCCTCTTTTAACTATAATAGGATAATGGTTGGAGCACAGATTGTTACACTAAACTCTCTGGGCTCAAATCTTCACTTGGGCCCTGGGCACAATTGCACACCTCACTTAATCTCTCTGTGCCTTATTTTCCTGCCCGCTTGTGAAATAGGGATAGTTATGGTACCTGACACACAGGATCACTACAGAAGAGTAAACGATACATATAAAGCACTTAAAATAGTGCCAGTACATCTAAGTGTCATCAGTTACTACCTCTTTTTCTTTATTTATAAGATAACTACCAAAAGCCCCCCTGCAAACTATCTAAAAGCAAGGGCTTAGGAAAAAGCAAAGTAACAAACCTGGGCTGAGTCCAGCTCCACCATTAACTAGTGTGGGAGATCAGAGTACCTTACCCCAAACAGGCTGCTCTAGCACAAGGGATTATTTTCAGCTAAACACATTCGAGAATAAACAATTACAAAAAGAGGCTTTCTCTGAACTCCCGTGACCTGCCTAAAACAGATCTTCCCAAAGAAGAACTCAATTGTCATAAATCCCCTCCCCAGAATTTAATCAAGCATGGAAGATTGACTTACATCACAGGTGAGGAGATGGGGAGTCAACACCACACCCAGACAGATATTGTCACAGACTATCACATCCCCATCCACTTTCCTAAAGGCCCACTGATCTTCCCTAAGATCATCTGCTCTCCCATAAGTGGCCTTTCTCCCTCTTTCTCTTCCCCCATTAAGGTGGTCTATAAATTCTCCAATGTCACCATTCCTTTGGGCATTCACCACTTTCTGTGATGCCCCCATGCAAGTAAAGTTAACATTTAATAAATGCTATGCCTTTTCTTCTGTTTATCTGTTGTCAGTTTAATTCACAGACTCCATCCCTCCAGTTAGTGAACGTAAGATGGTATGGGACAAGTTTTTCGTCCCCTACACCAGCTACATGACTTTAGCAGTTTCTGTATCTTGTGAAACTTTTCTTTACCTGTGAAATAGGGATTATCATAATACCTTATATCTCATAGGTCAGGGGAAATTGATAAAGTACATGGTACAGAGCCCACCACTCATTAAATACTCAGTAAATATTTGTAGAGATCCTCCTCAGCTTACAATGGGGTTATGTCCCGATGAACCCATCTTGAGTTGAAAATGCATTTGATACACCTAACCTGCTGGACATCATCGCCTAGCCTTGTCAACCTTAAACATGCTCAGAACACTGTCATGAGTCTACAGCTGGGCAAAACCATCTAACACCAAGCCTACTTTACCTCAAGCATTGAATGTCTCGTTACTTAAAGTGAGAAACAGAATGGTTGTGTGGGTACAGAAGGGTCATAGGTGCCTGGGTTGTTAACCCTCCTGATCACGGGGCTGACTGGGAGCTGCAGCTGCTGCCCTACCCAGCCTCATGAGACCGCATCATACTGCGCACAGCTACCCTGGGGAAAGATCAAAATTCAAAACATGCAGTACAGTTCCTATTGCATTCTTACCACTTTTGCACCATCGTAGTCTAAAAATCGTAAGCTGAGCCATTGTAAGTCAGGGACCATTGGCGGTTATTCTTTTCTAGTTTACCTGACTAAATACTTACTAGAATCAAACAAAACATTTAATTGAAGGTACTTCGTCAAGTTCTTTGCAGTTAACTTATAACTGCAAAGCATTACAAGTTAAATGTTATAAAATCATAAATAATAAGAAAAGGACTATATCAAGTGCATCATAGAAGAAGGAAAATAATACAAAAATTATATGTAACTATTCAATTTTTTTTAAAATGAGAAAGAAAATGGATATGAAAACTGTTAAATTTGCCAGGAGGCAATCACACAGTCCAGTTGGAAGGGGATGAGACAGGACTCCCAGTTTGAGATGGTAGGTCTATTCTCATGAATGTGTGGTACCATACCTCTTACTGCTTATTTAAAGAAGTCAGGCCAACTTCTTTCAGCACATTAAGTCATTTCATATAGTGTACCTGGAATTTCATAAGGACTTGTTTCTGCTCAACTTATTTTTTAAAACCCAGAGTGAGCTGGAGCAAAAGTGTACTATCTTCAGAAGAAACACCAAGGAGGTATATTATATATAAATACTTGAAGCTTCACTTCCCCCCAAAGATGTACTGCCTATCTATTTTTGAAAACTAAAGAAATGAGAGGAAAAAGCCATTTTGCTTCCATTAGGTTTGTAGGAGAATGAATGGGGTGCCTGCTGGCAGGAAATTTAATGTAGTTAGGATGTGACTGAAGCAATCAGAGAGCATTTTCACTTTTGTTTGCATGACAGATTAAGCTTGCTCCTCTCACTGTTCTGAGCAGCAAACACCACTCCTAATAGCCTACACATACTCGCAGGGTTTGCAAATGAGGAATAAAGGAGGTTTTTAAAATTGCAAATCCTCAGCAAAGCAAATTTAGCTTACCATGAGCCTACCCTCTGAAGAAGGTGGTTGGTTAACCCCTTGAAAGAAGACATGGTCTGTAGTCAGTGCACATCTTTCATACAGAATTAGTGACTCTAACTCACTGCGCATTACAAAAAGTTCTTGTTAATAATGTAAATTTCATTTTTTTCTCACCTTTGAACCCTGGATGGGGGAGCAAATATTCCATATCTTGGGGAACAACTAAAATACTGAACACCTCCAACTGAACCATCATTCTTGCCATGGGGTTTCTCAAGCTCTATCCCGTACCAATATCCTAGAACAAGAAAACTGAATTTTAAAAGCATATGTACTTTATCCAAAACTGTTATATTACGCAAATCCACAGTCTAGATGGTTTAACACTCTCACACATGACCAAAGTGATGGAAGATCATTGTGATCATTAAGCCTTCAAACAATAAAATTATAAAACAAATTTGAAAGTTTCAGAAATGAACCAGAAAAACATTTCACAAGCATAACTGCAGACTGTACATTAAGGAAGACAAAATGCACAAACACAAATTTGGCAAGGATTAGCTATTATGCAAGTAGTGTTTGACCAAAATATATCTAAAAGCTATAATAAGAAACTGCCCTTAACTTGGTAATACAGTCTATTTGAGATGAGAACAATGTAGCATAATACTGAGATGCATAAGTCATAAAATGAACAGGCAGTCTTTTCATTTTACTCTCCCAACATAAGAATACCACAAACAGTTCTTAAATAATTAAAGAGGGACAAAAATAATACAGAAAATGGCTAGACTTCATGGTGACTCTTCTTTTTCTTTCATTTTTCCCTACCCAAGATGAAAAAAAAAATCATTTTTAACCTAAAAGATTTAGATTAGCTAATAGGAAGAATTTTCTAAAAGGCTTTCAAGTATTTAAAAGGGCACTCTGAGGAGAGTAATGGGATTTCCTTTTCCAGAGAGCATAAAATTAAAACAGTGAGGTTGCTTTTAGTGTGGCAAATATTAAATAAATGGACATAGACTCCTAGAGTAATGGCTCTGGATGAAGGTATCTCCAGATTAGTTAAACGTACCCGACAGTCCATTCAGTTCTTATTTAATAGGAGAATACAATAGTGATTGTATTTGGTCTCTCAGAATCAGTATCAAATAAAGATACGGATATTGAGAAATTTGCTACAAATGACAAAACACGGAATACTGTTTCCTTCAGGTTAATAATGCAGAGAGTCAATTATATGACCTCTAAAATGACAATACAGAAGTTGTTAACTTTTTTTCTCTCTTATGTTCAAAATGATGGCACTTGAGCTGATTCCCCGATATTGGAGTTTGAGTTGGAAAGACTAGTATAAAGCATGTGATAGTCTTTTATACTGAAACAATCTACTCTGCACAGGTACAGAGAGAGGTATACAGATCTACTTCTTGGCCATACTAATGCCGGGCACTGCATTTCTGAATGTCATTAAACCAGGTTATTCTGGTTGCCGTTGTTATTTCTGAGTGCCACAGTTACAATTTTCCAAGTTTATATCCTCCTGCCTTTGATGCTTTCCTATATAATTTGTACATTTTTCCATTTTAATACACCATATCACTGCTACATACCTCTTGAAAATATATAGCACACAGCAGGAAGGCATTACAGCAAGTGTTAACAAGAGTGACTTACACACTGTCTGGCAGTGGTGAGGGATGGACATTGCCCCACGTAACCAGCATCTTTCTTTCAAAGATAGAAAGTTCTATAGAATTGTTCTATAGAACTGACTGATCTACATTTTGAGGCCACAAGAAATATATCCTACTACTTCCTGACAGGGCAGAAGGACTTTAACAAAAAATCTCCAATTTTTATACTGTTTCTTTGTTGGAGAGTCGCTAAGTCATGTCCAGTTCTTTGCCACCTCACGGACTGCAGCACACCAGGCTTCTCTGTCCTCCAGTATCTCCCAGGGTTTGCTCAAACTCATGTCCAACATCTGATTATTACTTTTCAAATTTCTAAGTGTCCTATGTGTGCACAGACACTCAGTCATGTCCACCTTTTTGCAACCCCATGGAAAACTGTAGCCCGCCAGGCTCTTCCACTCATGGAATTTTCCAGGCCAGAACAATGGAGTGGGTTACCATTTCCTACTCCAGGGAATCTTCCCGACCCAGGGATCTAACCTCTGTCTTTTGCATCTCCTGCACTGGCAGATGGATTATTTACCACTGCACCGCCTGGGAAGCCCTAAATGCTCTTTACTAGGAGTCCAAAATGTAAAAGTCAACCTAAAAACAATTGTATCCAAATGAATCAAACCATTCAAGCTTTGTTTAATAAAACCAGAGACAGGAAACTGAGAAGACATGGTGACACTGTGGAAAAATAAACTCCCTTTGTGATTTCTAAGTTTTTATCTGAGAACCATATTAAGAACATTCTAACTAGTCTCAGTTACGACCTCAGTTACTACTACTATTTCGAGGGACATGAATTATAAAACATACAACCCATCCCCAATCAGTTAGTAACTGGACTACAATTATAAATTGTACTAAGGAACATGTGCTAGGAGAATGTGCTAGGAGACCATTCTCTGTCCGTGTCTTATGGAGAGAGGTGCTGACCATGTGTCCCCAGATGTCTGCAGAGGAGACAGCCTTGGGAGATGGAGGCAGCCTCCCCTGGCAAGAGGACAGGTATACTTACTGTCTCTATAAAGGTTCAGACTGCTTAAGCTGGGGGCTCCTCTCTTGTAGCACAAACTCCTGGGTGTACAGGGGTTGCCTGGCCCTCCTCCCTGTCTTACTCTCTGGGAACTGGGGCCCAGGAAACCAACAGAAGAAATGTTGCCGCTCTAGCCACCACTATTGATGAGAGCACTGAGGTTCTCTGTCTCTGACCCAGGAGTCTACCAACTTCTGCTACCATTGATGGAACTGTGGTCATCCTTCTTGCAAATAGGGT
Organism: Madoqua kirkii; assembly: GCA_006408675.1. Classification (NCBI taxonomy): domain Eukaryota; kingdom Metazoa; phylum Chordata; class Mammalia; order Artiodactyla; family Bovidae; genus Madoqua; species Madoqua kirkii. Next base: position 9,576 of record SJYC01136059.1, read on the forward strand.
AAAACCTCAGATCTTTCAGAGTTCCTGACAGAAGGCTACAAACTTAAAAAAAAAAAAAATCAATGTTCTCAGTAACTTTTTCCTAAAAAATCCTGCAATGCCACCATGTGTCAACACAGCATACTGCTATTTAAAAATACAAATGTTTTATTCAACTGGCTTCTATTTGAAATTACAATCACCAAAAATGCAAAAGAAAGATTATCTTCACTTTTGGAAACGCAGTATTAAGTTTAGATTGGAATGAATATATAAATGCACAAACATGCATCTTTAAGGTCCCAGGGTGTGTAAAACCTTTTTCATCTCCCTTTGAATCTCTTTGTTTGCTTTTCTCTCTAAGCCATTCTGTTAAAAGCTATATGCAATGAACTCATTATCCACTCATTTCAAAGATTGTGTTTAGCACAAATCTAATCCTAAAATGTTTTCTCTGTTATTTAGCACACTTGGCAATCAGAGAGAGTGAAACTGGAGAGTCACAACTGATTTTAACTTCAGGCAATTTAAAACACAATTGGCAAGAAAAATTCATAAGAAATAATCAACCTTCGTGAAAACAGTCTGCATCTGAATCAACATTTTGCATTTTCTGTGCCACAGCAACCAGCCATAGAACTATTAATCAAAAATTCTATGTTTTATTTACATGTAAATTCTTCAATCTTTTGTGTTCTAAAGAATTCAAGCTGAGCAAGGACTATACAGGTGAGTTACCTGGAGCAAAGCTTGTTGTCCCAAAGAACTTAATGGCACCAATTCTCTGGCCTGCCACCAACACCCTGTCTCCAATTCGGAGGTCTCCTTCGCAGCGCCCACTATTTGCTACAGATGCTGCTGAGGAATTCAAACCTGCGTGGGGATTGGTTTGGGAAGGGGGTGGGATAGGAAGAGAGAGAAGAAAACAAAGGGAAACTCAAAAACCACATTAAGCAAAAAATTACCATGTATTTTAACCAGTCTAGTTAGTTGGAGGTTTCAATATATGCTGCTTTCTTCCTTTACACAGTATCTATAGTTGTGTTTCTCACATGTGAAGGAAAGCTACTCAAATGAAATTTGAAGGGTTTCCTGAGAGGATCATTGCTCTGGGAACTTACACATGACACCTGGCGAAGCATCAACTTTATCCTGACTTCCTGGGGGCACTCTCTACAAGAACAGAGGTCAGCACATCCTTTCTGTAAAGGGCTATGTAGTAAATACTTCAGACTTTGCAAGCCATGATGCTCTGCCACAACTGTTCAACTTTGCTATTGTAGCTCAAAAGCAGACAGAGACAAAATGAGCACAGTGTGTTCCAGGAAAGCTTTATTTACAAAAGCAGGTGGTAGGTTGGATTTGGCCCCTGGGCTGCAGTCCACCAATCTCTATTCTAGGAAATAGAATAGAGAATCATAATAGTTCAGTGGGACTTGGTGTAAATGATACATACACAAATGTAATTTAAAGGTGGAACTGCTATATGGTTCCAATTACCCCAAAACTGATTTCCTTATTAGAAACAAAAGTACACATCAAGCTCCCCTCAGACCTTGATTCAAACCTAAACCCTGAAGTGCCCACTACTGAACATCAAGCGTTCTAGAGCAACATTATCTAGAAAGCTGCTCAGTTATAACAGAGGACAGGTGGATGTCTGAGGCTTCTTCCATCAGTCCAGAAAATAGACTGGAATGGCTGTCATCTGAGGAGGAATATGGAACCCTCCATGAGGGTACTGGATACAGGGCAAGTCAGGCTGTGAACAGGGAGAAACTAAAAACATGGCAACAACTGAAGAACACAAACCCAGGGAGAAGGAAGGTCTAGATCATCTGTGTACTAAAAAGTCCTAGGCTCTCAAAATAGCTAACATTTCCCAAGCACTTCACAGTTCCAAAGTGCTTATCATGAGAATTCTAATCATAGACAAGACACAGACTCGGGAATTAAGGAAGACATGGTGTTCACAGGGAGTAGGGGGCACACCTGACTTAAAACCCAGGCCCTGTGGCCAGACACCCTCAGGCTTCTGTCTGCAGACAATGGATCCAGACAACGAGTTTAATGTGGGTCGCAAAGGGGCTGAGTTCACACACTTCCTCCCACCCTCCCCATCCCCCAGTCCCTTCTTTCTGCTCCTCTTTCTCTTTAATATTTTGTCCTTAACTTCCAATAATGTCCACTCTCTGCAGTCCATACCTCCCCAAATGCAAATCACTCAATCTAGAAAAAAATTTAAGGAAATATTTTTGGGTTTGGAATATGGACTTTCTCTTACCTGTGACCTATTCTCTCTCCCTCTGTTTTTAAAAGGACCTCTTTCTTATTCTGATAACTCTCTTCATCGCTATTATTTAAACTTACAAACCCCTCAAATTTATAAAAAGAAAAAAAAGTTAAATAGAAGGCACACTAGAACTACTTTACCCTCCCCATCCCCCAGTCCCTTCTTTCTGCTCCTCTTTCTCTTTAATATTTTGTCCTTAACTTCCAATAATGTCCACTCTCTGCAGTCCATACCTCCCCAAATGCAAATCACTCAATCTAGAAAAAAATTTAAGGAAATATTTTTGAGTTTGGAATATGGACTTTCTCTCACATGTGACCTATTCTCTCTCCCTCTGTTTTTAAAAGGACCTCTTTCTTACTCTGATAACTCTCTTCATCGCTATTATTTAAACTTACAAACCCCTCAAATTTATAAGAAGAAAAAAATGTTAAATAGAAGGCACACTAGAACTACTTTATATAAAGGGTAAAAAAGACAATTCCATACCCATACATAAATTTTAAAATCAAGTCACTGTCAAAAGCCTAAATTCCAAATGAAGAAGGCCTTAAAATGTAATTAAAATGAGGACAAACAGGATTGCTACATCACTGCATTGTCTCACCTCTGTTCCTTACAGCATTAAAGAGAAACTGGTTTCAGGGGAAGGGGAATCTATTCAGAAAATAGATATTCAAGAAAAATTTCCTGGTTTTCCACTTTCGGAGAACTTTTACATTTATTACATCAATGTTACTATCAAGAACTTTTTGTTGTTGTTTTTTTCCCACATACAATAAAATATCTTTAAGAAAATCCTCTCCTGAAGATTTTTCACCATAAAATACTGATTCAGCACAAGTATTAAAAGTATTAGAAAAAGGATCTAGTAATTACTAATTGCTTATTAGACTTATTAAATTAAATGAGACTTATTAAAAACAAGTTATGTTAAAATGACCTGATTTCCTTTCTATGTAGACATGTAAAGTGAAAGAAAGTGAAAGTCACTCAGTCGTGTTCGACTCTTTGCTACCCCAATTCCATACAGTAAATGGAATTCTCCTTGCCAGAATACTGGAGTGGATAGATAGCCTTTCCCTCTTCCAGGGGATCTTCCCAACCCAAGGATCGAACCCAGGTCCCCCGCACTGCAGGCAGATTCTTTACCAGCTGAACTACCAGGGAAGCCCACAGGCCTGTAAGTGAACTGCAGTAAATTCAGTAGTCATGTGCTGACTCCAACAAGATAAAGTGTTTTCTACATCCTTACACATAACTGAAGCAATGTGGATTGAATGGGATCCTGCAGGCTTCACAGCGAGCTGAACAGGTTATCACTGTCAACCTCTCCTACACAGTTTTAAACAATGACTTGACTAAAAATAGAGGAAGCATGCTTTTTTAAGTAAGAAGATAACTCTGAAGTGTGTGAAAAGCTACATGCAAGATGTAAAAAACAAAACTCAGAGGGTTAAAAATTCTACCATTAAATTAAATGAAAATAAATGTCAAGTCCTTTGTTGAGCCATAAAATAAAGAAACTTAGCTTTCGGCTCTATTTGAGTCAATGATACAGTGTGGTCACCGAAATTGCAAGAGCAGTCTCAGGCTGGACTTGTACTAAGAGGCAGAGCTTCAGCTCTCTACCAGCTAGCCAGGAGGGTCCTAAGGACCCTACAGCACAAGGAAAAGCTGAAGGTACCTGGGACAGAGGTGGAGTTTAACAATAGCAGAGAAGCATCAGAGAGACCTGTGGGTGCAGCCCAGGTGTGCAATTAGAAACTGCCACCATGCACCAATACCCGACCTCCCTAAGCCTCAGTTTCCTCATTCATAAAGTGAAGGTGGTCATGATATTTCATTCATTTTGAGAATTAAGTGAAATAAGATATGTAAAATGCCTTTAATAGATATGAAATAATAATGTATATTGACATGTTAATTATTAATATTAGGTTTAGATTATAAAAGAGATACATAAAGAAAGAGAAGAGATCGTACAGTTTCCAAGTATCTGAGGACCTATCATAAAGCTTTAATAGGAACCTTACAGAGGCTGGAGTCCTTAGATACACAAGGAAGAGAAGAAATCCAGACAAGGGAAAACGGCAGGAGCGTGAGGAGAACGGCAGAGATCCATAGTGTGCTGACAGAGAGGAGAGGGGTGAGGGCTGGAAGGAGGACAGGAAAGGGGCAAGTAGTTCAATCTGACTGAAGTAAAGGGTTCCTTCTACACATTTAAAAAGAGCAAATCTACTTACAAACAAACCAAGATAAAAAACACCAAGAAAGCCTGGTTGAAAAAGCCATAGATACCAGCACTGGCTCTAGATGAGAGAGAAGGGCTTTTGCTCATTGTCTTCTTGTTATTGCCACGTGCATTCAGTTTCTTGGAGAGGCTCTGTTTGTGCTCCAAAGAAGAGATAGAGGAGGAGCTGCTGATGGATCCAATCAGGGGAACTAAAACAACGGTAGAGGAAAGGAATACATCAAACAGTGGCAAACAAGCAGTGAACCAATTAGACGCTTTTCCAGGTAAATCCTCTGAAACGCTCCATTCAGCTTCTTCCATTGTGGATTATCTTAGTGTTGAGTTAAATGCCTGATTTCATCAAAATACACTGTAGTTCATACACACAAGATTTTAGACCACAAATATAGTTTAAAGGTGGAACTGCTACATGGTTCCAATTACCCCCAAACTGATTTCCTTATTAGAAACAAACGTACACATCAACCTCCCCTCAGACCTTGATTCAAACCTAAACCCTGAAGTGCCCACTACTGAACATCAAGCGTTCTAGAGCAACATTATCTAGAAAGCTGCTCAGTTATAACAGAGGACAGGTGGACGTCTGAGGCTTTTCCCATCAGTCCAAAAAACAGACTGGAATGGCTGTCATCTGAGGAGGGCTAGGAAACCCTCCATGAAGGTACTGGATACAGGGCAAGTCAGGCTGTGAACAGGGAGAAACTGAAAACATGGCAACAACTGAAGAACACAAACCCAGGGAGAAGGAAGGTCTATATCAACTGTATACTAAAAAGTCCTAGGCTCTCAAAATAGCTAACATTTCCCAAGCACTTCACAGTTTACAAAGTGCTTATCATGAGAATTCTAATCATAGACAAGACACAGACTCGGGAATTAAGGAAGACATGGTGTTCACAGGGAGTAGGTGGCACACCTGACTTAAAACCCAGGCCCTGTGGCCAGAAACCCTCAGGCTTCTGTCTGCAGACAACAGATACAGACAATGAGTTCAATGTGGGTCGCAGCAGGGCTGAGTTCACACACTTCCTCCCGCCCTCCCCATCCCCCAGTCCCTTCTTTCTGCTCCTCTTTCTCTTTAATATTTTGTCCTTAACTTCCAATAATGTCCACTCTCTGCAGTCCATACCTCCCCAAATGCAAATCACTCAATCTAGAAAAAAATTTAAGGAAATATTTTTGAGTTTGGAATATGGACTTTCTCTCACATGTGACCTATTCTCTCTCCCTCTGTTTTTAAAAGGACCTCTTTCTTACTCTGATAACTCTCTTCATCGCTATTATTTAAACTTACAAACCCCTCAAATTTATAAGAAGAAAAAAATGTTAAATAGAAGGCACACTAGAACTACTTTATATAAAGGGTAAAAAAGACAATTCCATACCCATACATAAATTTTAAAATCAAGTCACTGTCAAAAGCCTAAATTCCAAATGAAGAAGGCCTTAAAATGTAATTAAAATGAGGACAAACAGGATTGCTACATCACTGCATTGTCTCACCTCTGTTCCTTACAGCATTAAAGAGAAACTGGTTTCAGGGGAAGGGGAATCTATTCAGAAAATAGATATTCAAGAAAAATTTCCTGGTTTTCCACTTTCGGAGAACTTTTACATTTATTACATCAATGTTACTATCAAGAACTTTTTGTTGTTGTTTTTTTCCCACATACAATAAAATATCTTTAAGAAAATCCTCTCCTGAAGATTTTTCACCATAAAATACTGATTCAGCACAAGTATTAAAAGTATTAGAAAAAGGATCTAGTAATTACTAATTGCTTATTAGACTTATTAAATTAAATGAGACTTATTAAAAACAAGTTATGTTAAAATGACCTGATTTCCTTTCTATGTAGACATGTAAAGTGAAAGAAAGTGAAAGTCACTCAGTCGTGTTCGACTCTTTGCTACCCCAATTCCATACAGTAAATGGAATTCTCCTTGCCAGAATACTGGAGTGGATAGATAGCCTTTCCCTCTTCCAGGGGATCTTCCCAACCCAAGGATCGAACCCAGGTCCCCCGCACTGCAGGCAGATTCTTTACCAGCTGAACTACCAGGGAAGCCCACAGGCCTGTAAGTGAACTGCAGTAAATTCAGTAGTCATGTGCTGACTCCAACAAGATAAAGTGTTTTCTACATCCTTACACATAACTGAAGCAATGTGGATTGAATGGGATCCTGCAGGCTTCACAGCGAGCTGAACAGGTTATCACTGTCAACCTCTCCTACACAGTTTTAAACAATGACTTGACTAAAAATAGAGGAAGCATGCTTTTTTAAGTAAGAAGATAACTCTGAAGTGTGTGAAAAGCTACATGCAAGATGTAAAAAACAAAACTCAGAGGGTTAAAAATTCTACCATTAAATTAAATGAAAATAAATGTCAAGTCCTTTGTTGAGCCATAAAATAAAGAAACTTAGCTTTCGGCTCTATTTGAGTCAATGATACAGTGTGGTCACCGAAATTGCAAGAGCAGTCTCAGGCTGGACTTGTACTAAGAGGCAGAGCTTCAGCTCTCTACCAGCTAGCCAGGAGGGTCCTAAGGACCCTACAGCACAAGGAAAAGCTGAAGGTACCTGGGACAGAGGTGGAGTTTAACAATAGCAGAGAAGCATCAGAGAGACCTGTGGGTGCAGCCCAGGTGTGCAATTAGAAACTGCCACCATGCACCAATACCCGACCTCCCTAAGCCTCAGTTTCCTCATTCATAAAGTGAAGGTGGTCATGATATTTCATTCATTTTGAGAATTAAGTGAAATAAGATATGTAAAATGCCTTTAATAGATATGAAATAATAATGTATATTGACATGTTAATTATTAATATTAGGTTTAGATTATAAAAGAGATACATAAAGAGAGAGAAGAGATCAGACAGTTTGCAAGTATCTGAGGACCTGTCATAAAGCTTTAATAGGAACCTTACAGAGGCTGGAGTCCTTAGATACACAAGGAAGAGAAGAAATCCAGACAAGGGAAAACGGCAGGAGCGTGAGGAGAAAGGCAGAGATCCATAGTGTGCTGACAGAGAGGAGAGGGGTGAGGGCTGGAAGGAGGACAGGAAAGGGGCAAGTAGTTCAATCTGACTGAAGTAAAGGGTTCCTTCTACACATTTAAAAAGAGCAAATCTACTTACAAACAAACCAAGATAAAAAACACCAAGAAAGCCTGGTTGAAAAAGCCATAGATACCAGCACTGGCTCTAGATGAGAGAGAAGGGCTTTTGCTCATTGTCTTCTTGTTATTGCCACGTGCATTCAGTTTCTTGGAGAGGCTCTGTTTGTGCTCCAAAGAAGAGATAGAGGAGGAGCTGCTGATGGATCCAATCAGGGGAACTAAAACAACGGCAGAGGAAAGGAATACATCAAACAGTGGCAAACAAGCAGTGAACCAATTAGACGCTTTTCCAGGTAAATCCTCTGAAACGCTCCATTCAGCTTCTTCCATTGTGGATTATCTTAGTGTTGAGTTAAATGCCTGACTTCATCAAAATACACTGTAGTTCATACACACAAGATTTTAGACCCCAAGCAATTTTAAGGACCCAAAGGATCCACACCATATGATGACAATCTTATATAGAAAAGTGTTGTCATGTAATCAATTTAGACCAATTACCTGTTCTAATCACCACTGTCTCTCACCTCTCACTTGAGATGAGTTAGTAGAATCACAACTTATTTATGTTAAAAAACACAACTAATTTATTTTTACGGTAACAAAAGCTTAATTTAAAATGTTCTGAGTTAACCTGAAGGCAAGCAGGAATACTTTTGAATTTTCTATTCATGCTCTATTCACCCAGTGATTTGACAGCTAAAGACAACTTAATTTTTTATCTATTTCAAGTTTATTGAGTAATAATTGATAAATGTAATTGTATATAAAGTATACAATATTATGATTAAAAGATATAGTGGAAGTGATTAACAAGATCAAGATAACACATTCACACCATCACCTCACATAGTTCATTTTGTGTGTGTGTGAGTGGTGACAATGCTTAACATCTACTCTCAGCAACTTTCAAGTATAAATTGTAAAGGTAACTTTAAATAATTCTATCAAGCCATCTACACTATGGAATTTCATTTTATTCTCTGCATCTAGTCCTATAATTCACTACATGTACGTAAGAATCACAGCACAGGAATTTATACAAAAAATATATATGTGTGTGCACTTTATTATGAGATGTTTAGGGGATTTTCAAGTATAAATTTTTACTATACCGAGTCTTCCCTTACAAACTTTAAAATTTAGCCTCATATAAGCTACATCACTATATTGTTTTAAAGTTCCATCAGTACTTTAAAATTTAAGAATAGAAATTATAAATTATATTACCATCTTTCTCTGCTCCAGTTTTCAACTCTTCACCAGGAGCCAGTGAGAGTGTTGATTCTGAAGCACTATCTTTTTTTGATGTCATTAATCCTAGAACACAGAAACAAAACACATTCAGCAAGAAAGAATTTTAATGTTAAACATAAATATGGATTCACTTTTAAAAGTACAGACAGTCCTCACTGAAATCTTCTCTACTTCTCAGAACACACTGGATAATAAATTCACAGACATCAGGGGCCAGTATTTTATTAAGGGGAAAAAAAAGAATGTATTCCTAGCCCATCTGAAAACCCCAACCAATTTCCCCAAATATCACTAAACTATCTTTTAAACTTATTTTAAAATCCACTTAGAAATTCTACATAATATAAAGCATTTAAAATACAGTTATCTAACCATCTGATACTTAGTACACTCCTTAGTGCTTGCAGGTAAAACACACTTAACATGCCTGTGACAGCTACATTCTCTACTTCTCAGAACACACTGGATAATAAATTCACAGACATCAGGGGCCAGTATTTTATTAAGGGGAAAAAAAAGAATGTATTCCTAGCCCATCTGAAAACCCCAACCAATTTCCCCAAATATCACTAAACTATCTTTTAAACTTATTTTAAAATCCACTTAGAAATTCTACATAATATAAAGCATTTAAAATACAGTTATCTAACCATCTGATACTTAGTACACTCCTTAGTGCTTGCAGGTAAAACACACTTAACATGCCTGTGACAGCTACACACTTATCAAGATCTGCACACAACTCATGATTTCACTGGTGGAATAGTGGATAGTGGTAAAAAAAAATTGTAAATCATTATAGAAGCTTTTCATTTAAGTGGAAGTCAGATATTAAGAAACCCTGTACTCTGTCACTGGCATTCTGAAAATGACTACCTGACTCTCACTACACTCAACTCCCATCAAAAAAAAAAAAAAAATACAGTTTAAAAAAGAACAAGCTTGTGAATAATAATCTACTTTATTAAGACTTCTCTTTTAATTCTGCAGAACCAACCATTTAAATAAGAAACCTAATGAATAACATCCAGTTTTGAATTCCATCTAGAATCCATTCAGATTCTACCTGCTCACAAAGAATTCTGGGTGGAGAACTGAGCTTGGCACTCTGAGCATCACAAACAAAGCAAGCCATAGTCTCAGTCCTAAAGAAAGACCTTTTCAATTTGGCACGGCAGACAGACATGAATAATCGAAATACAAGGACATGTTTGATACAAGCCCTAGCATTGAGGGAGGAGTCAATAATCATTGCTGTAAAGATAAATTAACACCTCATAAGAACATCACATTCCAGTACGCATCTTCAGAGACAGGTCGGATTTCTTGCAGAGAATACTGGAGGCACGGTCAGAAAGAACTAGGGTAGGCATTACGGACAGACAAAGAGAAAATAAAGAAAGACAGGGTCAGCAAAGAATAAGTGGAGAGGCTGGAATGAAGTGGACTTTGGGGGGACGCAGGAGAAGTGAACCAGGTGGATGGGTCACATTACAATCTTAGAGGGTGACAGGGTTGGCGCTCTTCAGTAAGGAACAAGCCTCTGACGGGCTCTGGAAAGGAGGGCTGGAGTGACCACTCATAGGTGGACAACGTCAACCAGACAGCAAAGTCTAGGAGGAACCAAAAGGAGGAGAGACAGGAAGCAGAGGCCGGGAGTGAGGGCCAGAACTACAACCGCAGACCCTGGATGGACAGGTTGGGAAGAGAGATTTTGTGAAGGCAAGCCACAGAGTAAATTTCTTACTTTCGGTTATATTTGTCAGTTCTAAAATAGCCATTTGAGTCTTTCCTTTTATTTGAGTTGTTAGAGATAACTGGAGATTCACATGCAGTTGTGAAAAATCAATATTGGGCAATGTCTCACACACTTTGCCCAGTTTCCCCCAAAGGTGACATTTTACAAAACTATAGCATAAAATCACAACCAGGATACTGACATTGCTACAATCCACCAAGCTCAGATTACTCAGTGCTACTTGTGTTCCTGTGTGTGCTCGTGTGTGTGTGCACATGTAGTATTTGGGTCTTCCTTTTATCTTCATGTCTCTGCTGAAATCTTCCATTTGTCTCAAGAGGGTTCACCCTTAATTCTCAGAGGGTTATAATATATTCTTTGAAATAGTTACCTGATAATTGTTCTTCTCAGGGTTGGCATCTTTGATTGCCTTTTTCCTTCAGAGCTGTCGAGATTTTCCCGGTTTTTCCTATTTAGAACAACTTTTCATTGTATCCTGTACATTACAAACATTATTTTATAGGACTCTGGGTCTTGTTTAAAATCCTATGGAGAATGTGTATTGTTTTGTTCTGCTCTGTTTTTGCAGGCACTGGACAGTCAGCAGGCACTTAGGTTCAGGCTGGCATTTCCCATCCACCTTCTGTGACTGTGGTTCCAATATCAATTTGGTTCCCAAAGCCTCTTTGCTCTGGCTTGTGTGTTATGCCACCCAGTAGGCAGCCTGAGATCTGAGTGGAGGTCTGTGCAGACCAAAGCCTGTGGTCAGATGCATGTACACACAGCTTGGCAGTAAGCCCCCTCATTCTCAGAGCACTTTCTTGAGCTCCCTCCTCACATGGTCTCAAGAAGCACCCTCCTCCTGATATTCTGGATAGAATGCCTAGGTTTTCATTGCTCTGCTCTGTCATACAATCTCTTGAGAGCCAAGCAGTGAGAAAAAAAGAAAAAAAAAAAACTAATGGGGACTCCATCCACGTTCTCAGGACCACAGTTTCTCTGGCCAAAAACAAGGGTTCCCTCCCTTGGGGGTTTTAGAAACCTGGCCATCCTCTGCTGCTACTACAACATGCAGGATTGCTTAGGGACTAGGGTGTGAAAGAACCACAAAGATCTTTCAAAAAGCAACTGAAAAGGAAAACAAGGATTTCTTCCACTTTGTCTAGTAGGAGACTCCTTTTCCTGCTCCTCAGACCAGAAATAGAGGGCTCCTCTTTGAGGTTTGCTTCCATACCTGTTGTGTACTTCTGGG
>SJYC01136064.1:0-26827 GCA_006408675.1 Madoqua kirkii
AAATGAATGAATAAATAAATAAATAAAATGAATAAATAAAATGTGCTATACCACATTTTGCTTATTCCTTCACTAGTTGATGGACATTTCTATTGTTTCCACCTTTATCTATAGTGTTATAGTGAATAGTGCTGCTATGAACATTCATATACAAGTTTCTATAACAAAAATATACCATTATTAAAAAATAATATCTCTTTTAGTCTCATCAGGCTGCCATATCAATATATGATAGATGGGGTGGCCTTAGTAACAAATCTATTTTCCCATGGTTCTGGAGTCTAGAAGTCCAAGATTCAAAGTTTCAGCTGACTCAGTTTTTAAATATCAAGTATTTTAATTATCACCTGCCTTATTTGTTCTCCAATTATCCTTGGATAATTAATCTCCCTTAAACATTACTATAAATACTTGGCTGTTTGGAAGGAGGCTGTTTTTGTCTTAATAATCTTAAATTTATAAAAGCAATGCATTCAAAAAAGTTGTGAGTGAACAGGAATGAAATTTCCCAGACTAGGTTATATGCAGTGGTTGGTGTTTCATCCCCCAGTCAGCAAAGACATTCTTACAGATGTAAACGTTAAAAAGAGAGAGAGAACTGAATCTGCTGTCTGCTCTTCAGTCGAAGGGCAATTGCTCAGAAAATACTACAATATTTAAATATAAGAAAAAATGCACAGAGTAGGCTACGATGTTACAAAAACTCTCTACTTGCTTTGCAAACTCTGAGAAATTGTGAGACTGGCTCCTCACCCACATTCCACCACGAATTCATCTCATCACCCGATGTCTTTCCCCAAATGTGCCAAATACACAAAACCAAAAATAACAAGAGTAAAGAGTCTATTTTGAGAAGTTTGTACAACTAGCAGCCAAGATCTTTCCAAGGCCCATGGTACATATGTTTTAAAGTAAATATACAAGTAAACAACTAGTTTCTTCAAGTCAAAAAATTAGATTCTGCTATTTCCCTGCTGGGAATTAACAAGTGGTCCCACAGCTCATCTGATTATTAACACAATTTTTCTAAGGGTTCTTCTAAAGAGTTCTTCTAATAACATGTGAGCAGTGATCTGACAGTTAGGAAGAGTCTTGATTAATTCCTCCCCATGTGCTGTATTCTGACTTCAAAGCCAGGAGCCCTTCCCCTGCACCATCCCTGTGTTACAGAAGCAGAGATGAAGAAGTCATCTAGAAGTCAAAGGCAATAAGCTAGGGATTTTTCTTGGGCTTGAGAAGTGGAAAAAAGCTCAGAAGTGAAGAAAGGAAGGGATCCATTCACCCAGTGAATCAAGGACTTTTCAGTACAGAGTATCCTTTACAACCATCTCAGGGACCAACTCCCAGAGACACTAGGCTTAATTTAATCTTTCCTCTCTTCCTGGTGTGGGGTCTTGTCTAACGATAATGCTAAACTCTATTTTGTGTGTGTTCACTTTCTCAACCTGCTCCTCCCGAAGCATGAGCTACATATAGTATAATTAATGAAGATATGTGAAGTGTTTGCAACAGAGCCTGAAACACTCATGACAATAAACATCATCATCATCTTCTCAAAGTCACTAAGATTGTTCACCTCTTAAGTTTAATTTATGTGCATGAATTGTCTTCAGATTAAATAGTAATATCTTTTTCTGATTTAAAAAATACTATGATAAATAACTACTGCATTAAGAAGCTGTAAAAGCATAAAAGTATTGTATAATCTGATTGATGTTTGTACTGTCGTTTGAGCTGAAATCAGATCAAAAACTCTGGATCAATTGAGGGGGCTTCTATGTTACAAGGTTTGAGACTGGGGATCTCCTAATGACCACTCGTAAGGAAGGGATGGCAATCAGACTTCTACATTATTGCTCTGAAGGAAAATACTTTGTTTCCTGTTAAGGCCAAACTATTACAGAACACAGTCTTAACAAAGTTGTTAGAGTCAGAAGGGACCTTGGAAATCAATCATCTGTGAAATGACACTAAGGGTCATCTGAAAGTCTCTACCCAGAGACAGACTTTAAACCAACGACCACCAGCCAAGCTGTCAATCCAAAGGGCCTTATCAGAGACAGAGACAATTTGGAAGGGCAACCTAGAGAACTTCTTTGGGCTGCAGAACAAATCCAGAGCTGCTTCTCACTACTTTGCTTAGGTTAGGTTTGCTTCTAACCCTAACCCCGTAGTCCTCCCTCTGGTGGGACCCGTCTGGTTTCTTTTCACTCAGCATACCAATTTTTAAGTTTATGTTGTTACAAATTCGATGGTTTGTTCCTTTTATTGTTAGCAAGTATTCCAATGCCAAATTTATGTATTTCCCTATTAACAGACAGTTGGATAGTTTCCAATTTGAGGCTATAATGAATAAAGCTAATAGGAACATTCCTGTACCAGTCTCTTTTTTGGACCTTGGCATTCAACACTCTTGGGTAAATCCTTAGAAGTAGAAATGATGGGTCAGGAGGTGAGTGTATGCTTAACTGCTTTCCAAAGTAATTGGCTCGTTTTACATTCCCACTCAGAGCAATTCTTTTCTCTTTTTTTAATTTGAAGCAACACGAATTTGAAAAGGAAGAAAAACAAAAGTGAGTCTTAATTAAAAGATGAGAGGCAGTGAAGAAAGTGCTTCCTAAATTATTTGGAATAGTCAAGAAAATCTGTCTATAAGGCACAAAGCTATTTGACAGTTGATCCTCCAGGCAAATATTTTTATTTTGATCATTGGTTTGAAAATAATTCTAGCCACTTAGATCAAAAGTTTTCACAAAGATGATTCTAGCAAAAGCCCAAGAGGAGAAGAACTTATATAAAGAACCCTTCAGATGAGCATGGCACTGTGTTAAATGCAAGAGAGAGAACTCTTCCCACTTGGCATGCTTGTTTACTGGGCCAGCCGAGGCTCTGACAAATGAAACAACGTTCTGATGCCTAACACAGTTCGCCCCCAGGCACTGAGTCAGCTTTGTGTTTCCCCTGAGCTTTGCTTCAAATAAACAAATTGGAGAACTTTATTAATTATGCACTCTGGGGCATAGGGCTGTGATAGACACCAGGCTCTGTTCACAGCCTGGTAGCCAGTCTTCAGCTTGCTCCCGGCAAAAAAGGGATCCCTAAGTCCTAAAACCTACAGTGTTATTTTTGTTGGTTGTACAGTGCTCACTAAGAGAAAATGAAAGCAATAAAGGCAGAATGTAACTCCATTCTCAGTAACGTAAGAGGTGCTCCATGCAATCTTTTTTTTCTATTAGGCAAATTAAACAATGTCAGCAAACTGAATACCCCCAAATCTGAAATGATTACATCAAAGCCTGTCTCCCTCCTGCAGTTGGTGGGAATTCCTGTGTGCTTACAAACAGAAAAAAGACACTTGGAGGTCTCAGAGAAGTCCTGAGGGAGCAGCGTGCTGAGCAAAGGGTCTGCACAGACACAGAGTGGCAGAAACCTGATCTGGGACCCCAAGCCTCAGCAGGCAGTTATTTCCAGACAACTCCTGAAAGGACTGGGGCTTGGTCCTGGGCAAACTAGTGAACTTTCTCATGACTGTTATTATTATAATTGGCTTAGATGCCAGGGGGAGAGGAATAAGGAATTCTTTCCTTTTCTTTTCTTTCGAGTACCTATCACTTGCAAGGCACTGTGCCAAGCACTTACCTTGCGTTAATTAACTTAATCCCTACAACAGCTCCATGAAGTAGGTGCCACTATCTCCATTTCAGAGATGAACTGTGCCCCAGGGAAGTTAAATAACTTGTGGAAATTCCCCCAACTTAAAGGAGAAAGAGTCAGTATTTAAACCCAAGTCTTCTTACTCCAAATGTCTGCTCTACCCTTTATGGACAGCAAGTGAAGTGAAAGTCGCTCAACTCTTTCCACTCTTTGTGACCTTTGTGTCCAGCTCTTTGTGACACCATGGACTACAGTCCATGGAATTCTCCAGGCCAGAATACTGGAATGGGTAGCCTTTTCCTTCTCTAGGGGATCTTCCCCACCCAGGGATCAAACCCAGGTCTCCTGCATTGCAGGCAGATTCTTTACCAGCTGAGCCACAAGTGAAGCTCTATGGACAGCAGAAAAAGTTTTAAAGAAGTTTTTAAATGGGCAGCTGCTACCTTAGCTATGGGCAAGAGCACCAGGCTCAGATTGAGAAGCTGGGGTTGAAAAGGAAAACACATTTTTCCCTTAAGTTCTACTCATAACTGCTCTCCACTGCCCCACATTAACCGCTTTTCCTATCAGCTCAGCTCAGTTCAGTCACTCAGTTGTGTCTGACTCTTTGCGACCCCGTGGACTGCAGCACACCAGGCTTCCTTGTCTATCACCAACTCCCAGAGCTTACTCAAACTCATGTCCATAGAGTCAGTGATGCCATCCAACCATCTCTGTCATCCCCTTGTCCTCCCGACTTCGATCTTTCCCAACATCAGATTCTTTTCCAGTGAGTCATTTCTTCACATCTAGTGGCCGAAGTATTGGAGTTTCAGCTTCATCATGAGTTCTTCCAATGAATATTCAGGACTGATTTCCTTTAGGACTGACTGGTTGGATGTCCTTGCAGTCCAAGGGACTCTCAAGAGTCTTCTCCAACACCACAGTTCAAAAGCACCAATTCTTCGGCACTCAGCTTTTTTTATAGTCCAACTCTCACATCCATACACAACTACTGAAAAAACCACAGCTTTGACTAGATGGACCTTTGTTGGCAATGTCTCTGCTTTTTAATATGCTGTCTAGGTTGGTCATAGCTGTCTTTCCAAGGAGCAAGCATCTTTTAATTTCATGGCTTCAGTCACCATCTGCCGTGATTTTAGAGCCCAAGAAAATAAAATCTGTCATTGTTTGCATTGTTTTCCTATCTATTTGCCATGAAGTGATGGGACACGATGCCATGATCTTAGTTTCTGAATGTTGAGTTTTAAGCCAACTTTTTCACTCTCCTCTTTCACATCAAGAGACTCTTTAGTTCTTCTTTGCTTTCTAAGGGTAGTGTCATCTGCATATCTAAGGTTATTGATATTTCTCCTGGCAATTTTGATTCCAGCTTGTGCTTCCTCCAGCCCAGCGTTTCTCATGATGTACTCTGCATATAAGTTAAAAGAAAGTAGGGTGACAATATACAGCCTTGATGTACTCCTTTCCCAATTTGGAACCAGTCTGTTGTTCTATGTACAGTTCTGTTGCTTCTTTACCTGCATAGAGATTTCTCAGGAGGCAGATCAGGTGGTCCGGGATTTCCATCGCTTTAAAAATTTTCCACTGTTTGTTTGTTCTCTTTGCCTATGAGAAAGGTTTAATAAAAAGTGTTTTCCTGTGAGAGCACTGCCTCCCTGAGCAGTCTACAGTAACTGGCTTTGAGCTGGTGGTGAGTTTTTCTGCTTTCCCCTCCAGGCCTCCAAGCAATCTACCTTCCTTTTCTAGTGTAAAGGAAAGCCACCTGGACTTCTTTATTCCTCATCTTATTCAGAGATGTTCACCAGCACTAGAAAGTCGTGGTCTATTTTATAAGCCACACAAACAGCAATGCATCACTTCCGTTCCCATCTATTGTGTGTTTTGGAGTCTTCTGTGTAGTAACAGGTTGGAGCTTGCTGTGCCCTTATTAAACTGTGAAGGTCGCTTCTCTTTAAGGATCTGTCATCAGTGAGCCCTTTACTTCCTCTCCACAAATGTCTCTTCCAGAGCCTTTTGCAATTATGGCTCGTTTCTCTAGGTTTCATATGGCAGGCATCTGAGCAGAATTAAAAGCATAAGCACGTGCAAAAATAATCCGCTTCCCAAGATAGTAAATGCTGAGAAGTTCTATATTAGAACACACTGTGAGTGCTGACTGGCTGGGGCATGATTAACCTAATAGGCTTAAAGTTCCACTTGCCATGCACATCTGTTAGGATACAAGCAACACTCAGAGGCCCATAATCCACGAGACTGAAGTCCTTTACAATTGCCCTTTTGCTTACTAGCAGCAGAGGGCTCAAACCTTAGAACATCACCAGGACAGCAGCATTGCTACCTCTGCAAGATGGGGCCAAGGAAGTGAAGAGAGCTGGTTGCAAGTTCAGGACATTGCACCTTGGACTTCAAAGGATTCTGGCCTGCAGATTGCCTGGATGGACTAGTAAGACTGCCTTCTATTCCTATTTTGAATACGATCCTCTGAAAATTGTGAGGGTTGAGGTGGGAGATGACGCCAGGCTGACATCATGGGATGCACACCTTCCCACAGTGATCTTGTTAACAGTGTTGCCAAGAGTGGCATCCAGTTTTTTAAAAAGCCCAAAGCAATTCTGCCAGGACATCAGAGGGCCAGTGAAAGAGGCTCCCTCCCTTTGCTGGTTCAAAGTTCTACCTGCTATGACCCCGGAGGGGGCTCGTCACAGGGACAACGGGCAGAAGAAGAACAGCCTAGTCCCAGGTGGACCCAGACCGTGGCTGACAGTCTCTGTCAGCTCACCAGGGATCCCACTGCAGGCAAAGCAAAAGATATGGAGAGACTGATCCCAGAAACCAAAACTTCCCCGGCCCAGCTGAACAAATCACAAAGCTTCATGGCTACGGACGTTCCATTCAAGAGACAGAGCTCCCATGGGTCACAAGGGGCAGCCTTTTCCGGGGAAGAGAGTGAAGAAAGTAATACCCAGGAGACTTCCAAATGGGCAAAGAGACCAAAGTGTCACAGGTCGAACAAACAGGGTCATTACCGCCAAACCATCCTTCCTGCCCACGAGTCTGAAGACAAGGTGGACTTCCCCGACCCCCTGGTGAAGGCCCACCAGCGCACTTACACCTATCTGCATGCCTGCCTCTCCAAATATGAAGCAGTTCTGAGCATCACCCATCGGGCCACCCAGACCCACGAGCTGCTGCAGCCCATGGTCAGCTTCCTGATGCTGTGTTTCGATGAGGTCAACCAGCTCTTGGGGGAGATCTCCAAGGATGGAGACGAGCTCCTCCAGGAGGTTCAGAAGGATCTGGCTTGGCCGTTGAAGAAAGGAGAGCCCCAGGAGCAGCCAGATCTCCTGCAGCAGCTTCTGCAGTACACAGTCAGCAAGCTGCAGGAGCTCAGCAGCACGGTGGCCTTGCTCACCAGCAGCCTCCTGGAGGGCTCCGGCAGCTACCTCCACGCCGCTGCAGCCCACCTGGGGAACAAGCTGAGTACAAAGAGGGGCACAGATGAACACCTCCTCAGGGCTCTGGGCACCTGGAGAGCTTGGCGAGCAGCCACAGCGACCCTGAAGCGTGGGATCTACCTCTGTGCTCTGAGGACAGTGGCATCGGTGCGGACAATGAGTCCGTGCAGCTAGCAGACAAGCTGGGCAAGCAAGCCAGCTGGAACTTACTGCCGGAGGCTGCAGAGTGGAGGCCGGCAATTTCACCCACAGTAGAGGCCAGGCTGTCAGGACACACCCGGCAGCAAAGTCCATTCCGGATGGGCTTAGACGGACCCCAGGACTGCCCACTCTCAAGGCCTCTCACAGCGAAGGTTCATCCGGCAGTGCAGGGTGGATCAGGGAGCCCCTGGCCCTCCGTCGCAGGCCCAGAAAATACTGCCTCCAGGCCTTGGGGGCTGGGCCAAAGCACTCCGTGTGGTCCCCCTGGGATGGGGACTTCCGGTGAAGCACACCTTTCTAAAGGCTCCAGGTTCATGGACACGCCATCCCTCAGTGAAGGTGAGGACAGCAGCTCAGAGGAGGAGGACGACGAAGGGAGCTGCACGAGCCCACACACCTGGCAGGAAAACGCTTCCCATCCAAGGCCACGGTCTTCACCTGCCAGTGCTGAAAGCCCATTTCAGCCACACCCCCGGAGACTCAGGAGCCCCCAGGCCCGGGAGATGGTTCTGAAGATGAAGGAAGCGATCAGTGAAAGGATCAAGTTTGTTCCTGTGCCCTCGGAGCACCAGGACTGGATGGAGGAAGAGGAGAGGACCACGGTGCCCCCAAGACCCAGCACGGCCAGCGGCAGCAGGAGGGCCCCTTCGAGGCAGAGGAGGTCCCAGTCTGAGGGGTGTCTGAAGAGTGACACAGAGGATCCCACCCTCCAGGAGCTGCGGAGGGTCCAGAGGGACCTCAGCCAGAGGCTGGAGGCGTTTTACAGCCTGGGCACCCAATGGCAGGGGCAGAGCCAAGAGCCAGTCACGCAGCCCAGAGCTGCAAGGCTGAGGCCAGACAACCGCTGCCAGGCGGTCCCGAGCAGCGCCATCAGCAAGCTAAAGTCATCCCTCACCAAGAACTTCAGCATTTTGCCAAGTCAGGACAAGAGCATCCTGCAGAAGTGCTGCTCCCGCCCTGAGGGAGAACAGCCCGGGCAGGGAAAACCTGAGGGGCTCGCAGACATCATCCCACCGGGCGAGAGGGCCGGTGAGGCTCCAGCGGTCAGGGACCAGACCATCAGGAGCTGTCCCACCAGAACATCGGTCAAGAAACTCATTGAAACCTTCAGTCCCGCCGAGAGTCTAAGGACGCTGGGGGATTCCCGGGACTCGGGGCCAAGCCCTTGCCCCAAGAAGTGGGGGGTCCCCACCATGCCTCCCAGATTCCCCATTTACAGAGGCTGGCCCCATTGTATCCAAAACCTCGGATTTCTCCAGCATTGGGTGGAGAATCTCTCAGGATGGGCCCAGGCTGGAGGCCCTTAGTTCCTACCGTTCCCTGTCTGCTCACAGCTGAAGCAGCCAAGAGTGAGGACCTCAACTGGGAAACAGAGGAGAACGCAGAGGATCTCCCTCCGCCACCTCTGGAAATTTTGATGGACCAATCATTCACTTCTCTGGAGCCCCCTGAGAGCGGCGAGGCGGCAGAGAGCCCCCTTGAAGGGACCCACGTGCCAGGGCTGGGAGGGACTGGCTCTGCCCGGAGAACGTGGGCTTCCCCAAGGCTAAGAGTCTCCATGAGCCCCACTGACTTGCTTCCCAGCAAGAGCACTGCCACCCTCACCAGGGCCCGCAGCACAGAGCCAGGGAACAGCAAGGGTGGCTGCAATACCGGAAAGCTCACCTTGGACTTCAACCACCCACCAGCAGCTAGCGGAAACCCAGAGGTACAGGGCAGCAGGGTGCAGAGTCAGGTACGGGCAGACAGGGCCCCAGGCCTCTCCAAGCCTCCCCGGAAGGTCGTCCACTGGCTCCATTCCAGCCATACACCCAGGCAGAACAGGATCTCAGAATCCAGCCTGACCAGGCCGATGCGGGGACCACATTCTCCCGAGGCCCCAAGGCAGACTCAAGGCCGAAGCCCTGTGCTAGTCAGGAAGGCCTCTCCCACAAGGGCACACTGGACGCCCAGAGTGGACAAGAGGCACTCGGGTCTGCCCTCCACTCACAGATCTGCCCAGCCAAGTGCACCCTGTGTACATGGGTCCCCTAGCCCACCCCTCAGCCCTCCAGTGAGTCCCAGGGTGCTAAGCCCCCCAACAGTGAAGAAACGAGCTTCCCCTCCCCTCCAGCACAAGCTGCCCAGCTCTCCCTCAGCAAGCCCACTCGCTCAGCACAAGATCTCCAGTCCCCCTCCGCAGCGCACAGAAGCCAGTTCCCTGGCTTCTGGCCCCTCCCCCTCTCCCCCAGCATCTCCCAGTCAGGGGCCCAAGGAAATACAAGATCCTGAAGACTGTCGGGCAGCCACGGCATCTGGAAATACACGTTCCATTTTCTGCCCAGCCACCTCCTCTCTGTTTGAAGCTAAACTACCATTCTCAACAGTACATCCACTCACCCCATCATCGCTGCCCCCTGAAGCTGGGAGTCCTCTTGAGACCCCCACAGGAGGCTGGAGGGGCAGCTCAGGGCCACGAATGAGGGCGGATTCACAGCGAGGGACAACTCTGTGTGCCCTGAACCCTCAACCTTTTATCCGAAGGTCAGCCTCTGACCCCCGGCCTGGCATCCGCCTTCACCTGCCTGTCCCGGTTGCCACCAGCAGCGCTTGTGAATCCCAGCATGGCCAGAGCAGGTAAGGAGAGTTCTGTGGTTTGGGGGACAGAGCTGAGGGGCCTTAGGATCATCTGGGTCAGTAGTTTTCAAACTGTGCTCCAAGAGAAGAACAAGTTGGAAAGGGAGTATCAAGATATCCGGTCTCCCAGTGCCCCAACCTGAAGCAACAGTTTTTCATCTGTTACACATTTCAGGTTCCCATGAAAGATTTCATTGCAAGAGGCTCTGCAATGGCAACCCACTCCTGTGTTCTTGCCTGGAGAATCCCAGGGATGGCGGAGCCCAGTGGGCTGCCATCTGTGGGGTCACATAGAGTCGGACACGACTGAAGCGACTTAGCAGCAGCAGCAGTAGCAGCTGCTGTAATACTAATAAAGTTTAAAACAACCAGGTTGTTCCAGCCACACATGCCCCTCATTTCACAGGTGAGGAGATTGAGATGAAGTGACTTGGCCCCCAAAGTTGAGTCATGGTTACCTGGAGCCAGCAGCTTGATATTCCTGTCCTTTCTGGTTTACATCAATAGACCAGCATCTTAGCGGGAGGTGCTTTGGGTCCCAGAACTTTCTTTAAACTCTTTAAAACTGAGACCCTCAAGAGGCCTTGTGCATTGCATTTCTCACTTTTTACTGTATTACAAATTAAAGTTGAGAGATGTCTAGAGTGTTTATTAACTTTTAAAATGCCCCGTTCTATGTTAACATAAATAATATAATGAAAAGTAACTATTTTTTCTGCAACAACAAAAAATTGAGTGAGCAGAGTGACACTGTCTTTTAGTTTTGCAAACCTCTTTAGTGTGTGGGCTTCACAGAAAGACAGCTGGATTCTCAGAACTTCATCTGCAGGCAATCTGTTGTGATGTCACACATCCTGTAGTCTGGAAAACTCCACCCTGCATTCCTGAAAGAATGAGTGGGAAAGGCACATAACATCTTAATATTATTATGGACACAGTTTTGACAACTTGGACACAACACCTTCCTCGAAAAGGTACCTACAACACAGTACCTTTCATCTGAGAACCTCTATAAATGTTAATACATTATTCCTCACACTCGCTACTCACTCAGTGATTAGATTTCTAAAACTGTGCCCTTCCAGAGAAGAGCTTGAGAGAACAGGGAGAATAAAATGGCATTAATTAAAAACACTAACATTTTAAAACAGCAGGAGCAATAATAAAGTAACATAAAATTGTTCAAGGAGAAAATACTGCCATTCTCTCAGGCTTCTCCTCGGAATAGGGCAGCCTAAAAGGTTGTTTTATGTCCTGAATTTCAATATGTGGAGAGATGGGGTGGGGTGGGGAGTGATTCTAGCTTGAAAGAGGGAGGAAGAGGAAGATGCATAAACAGGAGCCTTCCCAAGGTCACGTGGAAGGTCACAGAGTGACTCACACCTGTTGCTGGCTCCTGATCAGACCACACCTCTAACTAAGCTCTTCCAAACTGTGCGACTGTGAGCATGTGATGGAAGTAGTGGGAAAACGCACCTTCCCCAGACACCCCCCCACACTCCCCGCCCAACCCTTGTAAAGTTGGCATCTGGGAGCAAAAGCCAACCAGCTCTAAGAAATGGGGTGGGGTGGGGAGTGATTCTAGCTTGAAAGAGGGAGGAAGAGGAAGATGCATAAACAGGAGCCTTCCCAAGGTCACGTGGAAGGTCACAGAGTGACTCACCTGTTGCTGGCTCCTGATCAGACCACACCTCTAACTAAGCTCTTCCAAACTGTGCGACTGTGAGCATGTGATGGAAGTAGTGGGAAAACGCTCCTTCCCCAGACACCCCCCCACACTCCCCGCCCAACCCTTGTAAAGTTGGCATCTGGGAGCAAAAGCCAACCAGCTCTAAGAGCAGGGCATTTGCAGCTCTGTAGCTGACAAGCATTTTTTCTGCCCTCCTGTGTATAGGAAACAATGCCAGGGAACTAAGCCTGATTTCCCCAAGATCATGCAACAAGTCAGTGCCAGAAAGCCAGGAACTGCTCAGAACAGGCGTTTCCCCAAGCAGGGACTTGCAGGAGCAGCCCCACCCATATCGTGCAGCCAACCAGGCTTGCAGGACGCACTAGCCTGCATCTGGTTTTGATCTCCCATCTGTCATCCCATGCTAGGCATGAGCCCCTTTTTCAGAAAACATGATGTTGTTGATACCTTCCCCATCTCAGGGCCCGGGGATTGGGCACAGTCCTTGGAGGCTTCCCCAGGAAGCTCAGTTACTAAGCCTCAACTGTTACATCCTGAATCCTCTGGTGGAGGCAGCTGTCTCTCTCCAGGTTTAAGTGTGTCCAGACTTGCTCCCCTAAATGCAAACGCGGTGTTTTACTCTCTGCCAGGATAGGACTAGCCAGGCAGGGGCTCTCAGCAGCCATGTTTCCTGGATTCAGAGACCCGGGCAGCCTGCTTCCCCATTAGGTCTGGGAACAGATGCAACCACAGCCATACAGCAACTGAAAAAATCGACCTCCTGGCCTGAACCTCATGAAGATGTAGGACCTGGCTGGGGGTGGAGAAGACACAATGCTAGAACCAAATCCTGTGTCAGACCTCAGTGTCAGCGTCCACGGATGCTGGGCACCACAGCCTGTCCCCTGGGCCTGCCCCTCCTGTTCCTGGCAGCTGTTTCCATCCACGGGCAGCAAAGGGTCATGCCTCCCCCTGCTCCAAAGGGGCACAGGGAAAACAAACAGTAAGGTGGGGCTGTTACCCACACATCACTGGATCCTGCAGGAACTCATGATGAGGCCAGAGGCTGACACAGATAAGACTGGCTCTAAGGATCAGAGTGGGTTCCTCACCGCCTGAAAATTATGTATGTCTGCCAATGCCAGTGCCCATCCCCCTCACCCCCATTCCTGCCACCCTGATCTTGTCAGGGTCCAAACTCAAACCTGTGCTCTGCTGGTTGGATATCCCATGTAAGTCTAAGCATGCAGAGTCGAGCACACTCCTAATACAATCAAGAAGGTCCTGTTGTGGGCAGAGAGAAGGGCTTCTGGTCTGTGCACATGGAGAGCTGGGTCTTGCCCTGGCCCTGGGGTAGCTGATGGAGAGGCTTGGAGACTCAGGTGCCATATGACAGAGTGGTCTTTCAGGTCCCTTGCGGGTGTGAATTTCTGGTCATGCTACAAAAGAGCACCAGTGACAGCTGACTATTCATTGAGTGCCTATGTTGTGCTGGGTAGTGCGTGGAGAGTTTTCCATGCTTCATCCAATACTGAAACCTTTGAGTGTCCTGTGAGATGGGTATCATTACTACCTCCTTTTGATGAAGAAGGAAACTCAGAATCAAGGTGATTAATCAACATGCTCCAGGTCACACAGCTAGTAAGTGGAAGGGCCAGGGCGTGAACCAAGACAGCCGACTCCACCTTCCATGTAGTTGGTGCGGGACTAGCCTGGCTGCCCGTGGCCAGGGTGGCTCTCTGAGCTGGTTCCCTATCTGGCCTAGGCTTGCTCCGTGCTTGGGACCACCCTCCATTCTGTGTCGCCAGAGCACACTGGGTGGCCCCCTTTGTTCAGAGCCCCTTCACTGTGGCACTCAGCAGCTGGGAAGCTCTGTTTTATTCAAAGGCTAGGTCTGGGCCAAGCAGTTTTCATTTTACCCCATTCAGGAAAAGGGTGGCAGCAGAGCAAAGCCGGGTTGTTTTTGCATTTATTTTGTTTTTTGCTGTTATTGTTGGTGTTGCTTTAATTTTTAATTCAACTAGATAATCCTAGCCCTTTATGGAATAAGAAGTGGTGATTCAGATGGTAGAGAATCTGCCTGTGATGTGGGAGATCCAGGTTTGATTCTTGGGTCAGAAAGATCCCCCGGAGGAGGGCATGGAAACCCACTCCAGCATTCTAAACTGGAGAATCCCATGGACAGAGGAGCCTGGTGGGTTATAGTCCATGGGGTTGCAAAGAGTCAGACACGACTGAGCAACTAACACTTTAAAACAAAACAAAATAAAAGCCCAAGTTCTTGAGGGATCTGTTTTGTCCAGAGCTGCAGGATCTGATTGTCCCAGGTAAAAACAGGACTCAGCCTGTCATCTGAAATGCCAGGAGCATGGATCCCACGGTGCCCCACCAGAGGAGACACCCACAAGGACAGCACCAGCAAGCAAAGCTGATACGGAAAGGCAGAGGCCTGGCACAAGGGCCCCCACCAGGTCTGTGGGCAACACAGACAGGAGGGCTAGAGAGAGACAGAATGGAGAGGGGGCAGGGCCAGCAGCAACGAGGAGGGATTGACTGGCACCTATGCTTTCTCTCTGCAGCGGCAGCGAGGAGAGCCCCAAGGACACAGAGCCATGGAACAACCCGTGTGGCCTAGAACTGAAGGGCAGCGGCAGGGGTGCGCCATCCCCGGAGCTCTGTGTGCTGGCCACGGGCTGCAGCGAGAGGCCAGCGTGGGCCAGGCCCAGGACAAGTCCCAGCAGAAGGAAGTGACCTGATGGGCTGCCAGCTGGGTGACACTGATGTCAGTCACCCCAGAAAGCAAGGGTGACAGCAAGCATTAGCCCCAGAGAAGGTAGGCCAATCAGACTCCTGCTGAGATGCAGGAAAGGCCCGGAAGAGGCACTGCCCAAGGGGTCTGCTAAATTCTGAACAACTACTGCGTGCAGCCTTGGGTCCTGTTTAGCCTCGAGGGTCAAAGATTAACTATCAACATGGACTCCACAATTACACTCTTTAATCCTTCAAGTGTTGGCCTTAATTTAGCAGGAAAATGCACTTCCAGCATGCTTGATGAGCCAGGTGTTCATGAAACTGTCTAATTCTCTCAACAATGAAGGAAGCAGACAACATTCTCCTAGTTTTGCAGCAAGAAAACCAAAGTACCCCCACGCCTACTCACCCTCCAAGTGTCTTGTCTGAGCTCACCCAGCTAGGAAGAGCAGGAAAAATTGCACAGGTGTGCCTGGCACGAGAATCTATTATCTTTCATTACTTTTTTTTTTAACATTCCATTGCCCTTGACTATCCCATCATTCCATTTGCCTAAAGCATGCACCTACTTGTTCAAACAGAAAGCTTTTTTAAGGTTAAAAAGTGGCACGGCATTCAAGTACCCATTATGAGCTCTGTTGAGAAGCTGATTGCTCCAGAGATAAGAAGCCTGAGGTGAGATTAAGACACACAGCTCCACCTACCCTCCTTCTTCTGCTTCCCAAGCTCAACTCCAAAGCCCTGAAAGCAAAGCATCCAGCCCATTGGTGCAGTCCTGTTGCCCTTCCAGCTAAGCATGTCTCAGATGCTCTGTCCTACACACCCACATGCCTCTCAGACTGAGTGGGTACAACCAAGCCTCCCAAACAAGGCGGCCTTTTCTCTGTGCCCTTCAAGGACTGAAGCACAGAAGGACGTGTGGGTAAGGGGTGAAAATGCACACACACACACACACACCCCCCACACACAACCAATCTTCCACAGGGGTTTCTCAGCCAACTTCATTCCCAGTCATCTGCAGACCTTCTGCTGGAGTTGAAATTGAAGTGAAGAGCCATCGTTCATGCCAAAACCCTGCTTCTGCCAATTGAGCTAGATATTTGCGGCAGCTTTTGGAATTTTTCCACTGGAGGCTGTGGCGTGCTTTCTGTTTAGAAAAGAATTTGCAGTAATTGGGTGATTCAGTGCCAGCGCAGTGGGCTGTCAAAAGACAAGAATTCTCACCCACAGGGTACAGCAAAGGGGCAATCCTTCACCTTTGCTGCAAAGCTGATTTTTTAAGTTTGGAAAAATTAAAGTCTTCAAGCCCTGTCGTGTTGAAGTGGATCATGACTCAAGAATGTGTTAAACTGGGTCCTGAGAATTCAGCTACCTCCCCCACAGACAGGCTGAAGCTCTGAATAAAGGAATCCCTCCTTGACCTGTTCAGATACTCAGAGAGAGGTGACAGGGATCATCCCTTCCAAGGCATCCAAAAAAGTGTTGATTAGACTACCACGAGGGCCACAACTTGCCCCTCTGTGGGGAAATGTCTGTGAACGCCCACTGTGAGATCCTGTTTGCTGTGTATCTGCTCTAATTCTCAGAACAGAACTCAGGCCACGGTGGGGCGGAGCCACACCCCAGGCAGGAGGGTGGATCCTGGGAACTGCCTAGGCTGCAGGAAACCCTGAAAGCTTAAAGCCCCCTGAGCAGCAGGACCTGGGTAAGTGTGTGAGAGCAGCCAGCTTCAGGATAAAACTTGTTCAGGCCATCTCCCTGCACGGTTAGGCTGGCAGCATGCTGCCGAGGGCTGGGCCCCATAGGCAAGCTTTCAGGAAGCAAGCAGTGTGGAGCCATCCAGTCTAGAGGTAAGAACTGGTCAGAAGGGGTCCTGCCCTGTGTGAGATTTTGAGGCCGGCTTCCTGGAGGTCTGAAGAAACAACACAGAACTTCAGCTGCCGGGTGATGAGACAGGGACCAGCTGATGAAACTGGATGCTACGTGGGGATATAACCCCAGCAATGACAAGTCTAGTGATGGGATAAGAAAGGGGAGCCAGATCTGAAAGAATGGAAAGTGAGGCTGATTTTCAGCCCGGGGCCTGCCACCCTCCCCCAAAGGGCCTTATCTTAGAGGTTTGGGACTGGTTTGAGTGTGGGGAGTGGGAGGTGGGCTGAGTGTACCCAGCTGCAGTGATATGAGGGAAAAGTGGGCAGCTAGGAGCCAGACAGCATATTATGTGATGGAAGAAGCTCAGTATCAGAGAGAATGCCCTGGAAGGATCTGGAATGAACCATTGCTGCCTTCATGAGGGTGCCTGGCAGGTGTTTCTATATGAGGAGAGCCCCACCCCCATGAAAGCTAGGCTGGTAAAGTAGCAGCCAGCACCCACCCCTCCTGTCTGTCCTACAGGCAGCAGTGGAGGGATCCAGGGCACCCAGGATTCCTGCCATCAGCAGCGAAGCAGCTGATGAGTTTTCCTCCCCCTACCTCCACTGAGCACCTGCTATGCCAGGACAGGGCCAGGCTGCCACCATATATTCTCATATGTCATATGATGAGAGACCCAGAAACCTCTAGGCTCAGGCAGCAGGGGCAGTGAGCTAGTATAGCCATCAAGATGCCCAAGGACCCAAAGGCTTCAAGAATCCCAAGTCATCTTCCAGGAGTGCAGTAAAGGGGAAGGGTTGCTGAGGCCAAAGAGCTAGGAGGCAGTAGAGGTCTAAGATGAAGCAGTGCCAAGCTGGCCCAGGGACAAATGAGCCAAAGATGTGTTTCAGGGGCTGCTATCCCAACTATGGGTTTCCCTTGTGGCTCAGAATCCTGGTGAAGAATCTTCCTACAATGTCGGAGACCCTGGTTCAACCCCTGGTTTGGGAAGATCCCCTAGAGAAGAGAACAGCTACCCACTCCAGTATTCTGGCCTGGAGAATTCCACGGACCCTATAGTCCATGGGGTCACCAAGAGTCAGATACAACTGAGCAACTTTCACTGACTTTCCACTCACTCATCCCAACTACTGCACTCAGCCCAAATTACATTCTGAATTAACCTCTGTAAAAATAAATTAAATCCACCCCATTGAACCACTTGCATGAAAATCCATTGTTTCACTCTTCCTGCGGCCAGGCCTTTCCTCAAACCTGTCTTTTTGGCTCTGCCTCGGAAAAAACTCACTGTTGGTGCCCATGTGGGGCAAGCCCAGCTCTGGAGCTTCTCAAACGGGTCACTCTTACCTGCCTTCCTCCTGTGCCTAAGACCCTCATCCGTGTTGGGTCCAATCCACTTCCTGTGCTCTAGGGGAAGGGAGAGCAGAGATTTTTTGTTTTGTTTTGTCTTTTTAAATTAATTAAGCCGATGGACCCAATCTGTTAAAGACTTATGAGTCTGTTCTTTTTCTTCACAGTTAGAAACCAAGAAGGATATTGAGTATAAAGGCAAGGCAAGCCCATATAGGAGATTCATTTAAGGGGTGTGTGTCATACCCAGATTCTTCTTGAGGCCAACTCCTTTTCTTCTTGGAGGATGGGACGGCCATCCTCCATGCCCCTGGGGACCCCAGAGCTGCGAAGAAGGAGGTGTTCAGCCCCCTCTTTATCCAGCTCGTTAGTGATGTAGCAGAGTGCTACCCCAAGGGGGAACCGGAGTTTTCTAGTTCTGCCAAAAGGATTCATGGAGTAAAAAAAGCAAATATAATATTCAAGTGGAATAGTGGTAGCTTTTTGCAAATATAAAAACAATCTTCAGAATGAAATATAACTTCCTTTCATAGCTTGGGTCTGTGTGGTTCCTTACTCTAAGCATGATCTATATTCCTCCCTCACATCATATACCCAGTCCAGAACCTAAAATAACCCATGTTGATAGGAAATTCAGTGCAGACACAGACCAAAGAGACTTTACTTTCATTGTGAAGAGCTTATGTTTGACAAGACTTGCCTCATAAACCCTACAAGGTGAATGAAAGGGGTTTTGAGAAATATATTCTTTTTTCTTAAAATAACCCAGTATTTTTGTATGTATCGGGGAGCTGGTGCCATGAATTATTAAGTGTCAACATGCTTGTCAATTAATCATCTGGTTGACTGTATACAGACTGCCAACATCCACTCTTATCTGCCAAAGCAAACTTATCAAAGGTAATATATTTTTAAGTAGCCCCACATCAAAGTCTGTTGAACTGCCATAAAGTAAATGTGTTTCAAGCCTATATTAACAGAAGATGTTATACTGCACTATGGTTTCCTCATACAAGGTGAATGAAAGGGGTTTTGAGAAATATATTCTTTTTTCTTAAAATAACCCAGTATTTTTGTATGTATCGGGGAGCTGGTGCCATGAATTATTAAGTGTCAACATGCTTGTCAATTAATCATCTGGTTGACTGTATACAGACTGCCAACATCCACTCTTATCTGCCAAAGCAAACTTATCAAAGGTAATATATTTTTAAGTAGCCCCACATCAAAGTCTGTTGAACTGCCATAAAGTAAATGTGTTTCAAGCCTATATTAACAAGATGTTATACTGCACTATGGTTTCCTCCTTGTACTACCAGAAGTTTAAATAAAGTTCCATCAATCCATTCAGACAGTTTTATGAAATGTAATTAAAGATGCATTGCACATGCGAAGGAGCAAACAGTTAATTCACTCGGGACCCTAATTCAGTTTTATGGAGGACCGTGGATGTTGCTGGCTTGATTACACTCATGGACTTCAGAAAGTAACTTTACAATAGTCTGTGGGCCTTGCATCAGGTGACTGAAGAAGTTGACCAACCTGGTAGTCTGGGTTCCAGATGCTGTAATTTCAGACATCCTTGAAGTCTGGCACCCAAGGCAGCAATCTGACTGGCATGCAACAACATTAAGGACTGAGGTAATGCCCCAGACAACCCAGATGGGCCAGAAGTGAAGGACGCAGAAAGGAGAAAAAGGAGGGAGGACGTGGTAAATGTGACCCTTTCCCTGCGAGCCAGACTCTCCCACTCCTCCTGGTCCGGCTGGAGACCTGACACCTCCATTGACTCGTCCTGTGACCTGGCTTTACAGGCTCATTTCTTCATCTACCAGGCAGTAATAACAATGCTAATCAACTAGTCCTGCCATCTGTAAGACATGAGCAAACCTGCCTTTTCTAAACCATCTTTTGGAGCCATTTGCGGGGACTGAAGTCATAATCCCTCTGTCATCTTTGTTTTTAGAGTTCAGTTCTGCCGTCTCTGCGTGCTAAGATTCTGATTAAGAAAGAACTCAAGACCATTTCCCCCCTCCTAGATCTGTGCTTTGATCCTTAGAGAAAGATAAAAACAGCTGTCAAACTCCATTAAAATTGACTTCCTTCTTTGAAGAATTCCACGTCTTTCAAAGTGAAAAGACTTTAAAACATTTTGCTGGCAATCGCAACTACATATGTCAAACATACCAAACAGAGGAAAAGCAAATTAAGCTTCTGAATCTCCCATTTATTCCCACATTGAGTTGTAAGTGATCTGTCAGTCAGCTGGTAGGAATGACTGGCATGTCTTCAGAATAGCAGGTTTTACTGGGATAAGACTAGAGTTAATCATAATTATTTCTTTGTGTATAACACTCTAATTTTTCAAAATACAATTATCTACATTGTTTCATTAGATCTTTGGGGAAAAAAATCCTAGGAGATGAACAAAATAAGTATTTTTTACTGCCTTTTACATATGGAGTAAAAGAGAGGCTGAGAGATGTCAGATGTTTTCCTCCAAAGACACATTGTCAGCCTGTGGCAAAGCAAGTCCCCTATTCCCTGGCCAGCCTTGGTTCTAAAACCTATTGCAACAACGTTCAGATTATTCTGGGAACAGTCTAGGAAAACCACAAACTTCTCTGGAAGAAATTCTCTGTTTTCTCCAACTTTTACAGAAAGGAAATTATTTTCCTATCCAGCCAAAGTCTAGGTATAGTGATAACCATTCCTATTAAACTAACTTAGATGGAAACTCAAAATTTCCAAGAAAATTTTAAAAAATAATAATCCCCTCTATGCACCTCAACCACCTTCCCATCCCTCCCCTCCATGCACACATAAAACTGTCCCTGGCATTAAGGGGGGAAAAAAGTCTTTTCAAAAAATATTTGTTGCTCATTGTTATGACCCCCAGAGTGGACTTCCAGGTGAAGCCTTCTGGCAGGAGCAGACAAAGCCTTACTCTGGAGACACCTCTTCCATTAGCTGGACCATACTGGGGTGGCAAGAATCGGATCATGTATACTCTGGCCCCCCTGACCTGCCCCAACTTTGGAAACAAGAAAAGCATGAAGGAATTGTTTTCCCCAGTTGACTGGTTGGTTTTACTCATTTAAAAAAGTTGTTTTGGGGCCCTGGTGGTTGCTCACTAAATGACCGTTGATTGATTCCTTTCGTGTAGAATTACCAGATTTAGAAAATTAAAATGTTGGATATCCAGCTAAATGGAATTTCAGATGGATAATTAAATATATAGTGTAAGTATGTCTCAAATATTGCATGGAATATACTTACACTAAAAATTATTCTTTATTTATCTGAAATTCAAATTTAACCAGTGTCCTGTACTTTTCTTTGCTATATCTAGCAACCCTACTTTCAGAACCATCTGTTGTGCTATCTGCTCAGCATCCGTTTCTCCTCCTCCTGGCATTAGCACCTTGATTTTCCTCTGGGGAATTATTGTTCCCCCATTCTCATAGCCACGTGTGATGTATGTTTGATTGACGCTCACTTTCTGCCCCTTCCTCCATTGGAACACATGACCCAGGCCTAGGCAGAGGGCTGTTTTCCCCTAAAGAATACAGCTGTGATTAAAGCAAAACAAAACCTTCAAATGTGATAACCTTCTTCACAGGAACACCAGGTGGTAGGATACAGAGAAACCATAATGCCCTCTGAGTGAGCCCCAGTGATGACACGGACCAAACTGGGCCCCCTGAAGGGTCCCTGACTCAGAAATGCCCACCTGATGAGCAACCTGTACGCACAGTGACGCTGCCCCGCCAGCCTGTGCAGGGACTCTGGAAGCCCTGCTGAGAACAGGCAATCAGGACGCTGCTTCTGCAACCTGTCTGATCCTGGACAGATCAGACTCCCAGGTCCCTCACTCCAGGGACAGGTCTATAGCTGAGAATAAAAGTCTGATTTTTAACGAGCACCTTGCTTCCTGTCTCCCTCCCTTCTCCAGTCTCCATGCCTCTTCCCAAAGGTTTCATCAACAGCAATTGAGAAATACTGACTTAAGGATGTTCATTCCCAAGTGTGGACTAGTCTGGGACCCTAACAACCACTCAGAGCACTGAAGCTGTGTCTCAGGCACTTCAGAGTGTGTAAGGATGACTGAGGTTTCTGATTCAGTTGGTCTGGCGTGTGACCCAAGGGTCCCTACTTTAACAAGCATTAGAGATACTGCTGTTGCCAGCAGGCCATGGGCCACATGGTGTCTACACCTTCCCCAGGCCAACAGCCTCCAATAATGATGGCATACCTGAAACCTTCCCCTTTTCTCAGTCTTCTGCCTGCCCTTGAACCTCTGCCAAAGCACGAGATCTTGCCAAAACACTCCCTGACTATAGCAAGCTCTGAATAAAGAGTCTTTGCACTTCTCATTTGGCTGGCCTTCATTGATTTCCACAAATCCTATCCCACACACACAAGATCAGTAAGGGAAGATCAGAGAGATTGACAAGTGGTTCCAAGGCCATGCGCCAGAAGCAACAGTGCCTGAACTTGAGTCTAGCCTCTCTGACTCCAGTATCTGACCTCCATCAGTCTCTGCCCCAGCCAGGACACCCCAGGGCTACTAGGTGGGGAGAGCTGAAGCCCAGACGCCCACAGGCCCAAAGCCATTGCTGCTTTCTGCTTCTCTGATTTTACAGTGATTTCAGAATTGGGCCACCCATTAGAATCCCTTGAGAAAAGAAACAAAAGACAGAAAAGAAATGGGAAAAGAAACTGTGAGATATGCACACACACACACAAACATGCACACATATGCGCACACACACATATGCACACACACACACATACACTGGAATACCATTTAGTCATGAGAAAGAAGGAAACCCTGCCATCTATAACAACTTGAATGAAACTTAAGGTCATTATACGAAGTGAAATGTCAGATAGAGAAAAATAATACTGCATGATTTCACTTACATGTGGAATCAAAAAAGGTGAATTCAAAAAACAGACAGTATAATGGTGGTTACCAGGCGCTGAGGAGGTAGGGGGCAGGGGCAGGGGGCTGTGCTATGGGGAGATATTGATCAAATTGTATAAATTTCTAATTATAAGGTTACTAAATTCTGGGAATCTAACATACAACATGGCTATTGTTGCTAATTATTCTGTGTTATATAGATGACGGTTACCAAGAGAGTAAATCTTAAATGTTCTCAACACACAAAAACAGTAGTGATTATGTGACTGGATGGAGGTTTTAGTTAATGCTATGGTGGTAATCATTTTGCAATATATAAATATATCAAACAATACATTGTGAAACCAAGGCTAGTCATCAGTTAGACCCATTAAATTATAACTTGCTTAATAAATAATAACTGTAACCTGGCTTCACTGACTAAGCTCACTTCAATTGTTTTTACAAAAACTTGTGTGTCTTCCAAGCATTATGTATTATTGTTTGCCTAAGCTGTTTTTCAGGAACTTGGAGTCAGCTGTTGCCCAGCTCAAGCCAGTTAAGACTGGTTGGGACCACCCACTCTCCAAATGGGCATGTGTAAATGTCATGACCTCTTGATGTCACAGGGCCAAAAACTCCACTCTAAGAACATGCTAAGGCCACCGTCTTTTGAATATGTGTCCCATGAAGAAGCATGTGCTTAGTTGAACCTGCAGAGTGAGAATCTTGTATCTCCAGTTTCTAATCACTTTTCCCCACAATCCCCATGCCTCAGACCATCACCCCTGCCCTGCACCTCTCACTTCTTTATCCTGTAAATGCCTATAAAAACAGAAAAGGCAGCTGCCTTGGCCCTACCCTCTATGGATCAAATCAAAACCCCCAGGGGTGGGCCCAAGCATCAGCATTTTTTCAGATCTCACTGAATGAATCTGAAGTGCAATCAGAATGGAGAAACATTTCTTCACTCAGGAGACAAGAAATGGAAGCGAAGAAGAGAGAATAAGAGAAGAAGTGGAGCCTGTAAGAAAATGTCAAAAATTCCCAAACAAAGAATTCCTAAGCAGTTACACGTTTTCAGACAAGCCTTTGTTCCTTGCTTTTGACACTGGAAAGAGAGAGAGAGAGAAGCTTTTCCATAGCTGAAGGCTGTATTCCCACCCCAAGGGCATCTTGTAAGTAGAGTTTCTGGCTGCACACCACCAATCAAATAACGGAGTGGGCTCTGCTCAAACCCACCATGGTTTTCAGGACAGTCTCCATTCCCAATAAGCCTCATTTTTCCAGGCACTCCTGACAGGCCCAAGTTACTAATAAACTGTCTTTCCTTTGCTTTAAAAGTAATGATGAAAGAACTTTTTTTTTCAATTGGAGCATAGTTGCTCTACCACGGTTCACCATCCTCTGCAGTGCAATGAAGTGAGTCAGCTGTGTGTGTACATAGGCCCCTCCCTTTTGGGTTTCCCTCCCACCCCGCTCCATCCCATCTCTCCAGGTCAGCACAGAGCTGGGCTCCCTGTGCTGTCCAGCAAGTTCCCACTAGCTGTGTGCTTTACATATGGCACTGCACACACCAATCACAATCTCCTGGCTTATTTCCACCCCCCTGGCCCACCCTGTGTCCGCACATCCATTCCCTGCATCTGCCTCTCTCTTCTTGCAAATAGAATCATCTGTACCATTTTCCTAGGTTCCACATAATTCCCTGAGGCACCCAGAACATCCAGCCCCTCCCCACTGATTTGTGCCAGGAGTGTCACCCACAGAGCCCAGCTGCCCAGAGACTAGATTAAAACCTAAGATAGTGAAGGAAAAAACCACATAAAGATTTATTCTTTGCTTTTCAGATATTCAAGAAAAAGTGAGGATGGATACAAAGTACAGGAGATGGGAAGCTTCCGGTTGAAGACAGAAGGCAGGACCCAAATGCAGGAAGACCGGGCAATCAATGTCTTTGAGTTTAACTTCTGCCTTCAAAATCCCTCGGCTCCTACAGTTCTATTGGGCTTCCCAGGTGGCGCTAGTGGTAAGGAACCCACCTGCCAATGCTGGAGACATAATAGGTTTGGGTTCGATCCCTGGGTCAGGAAGGTCCTCCTGAGGAGGGCAGGGCAAACTACTCCAGTATTCTTGCCTGGGAAATCCCATGAGCAGAGGAGCCTGGCAGGCTAGGGCCCCAGTTCATGGGGTCACAAAGAGTCAGACACAACTGAAGCAGCTTAGCACACATGTCTGCATTTCTAAAAAATTCTGAAACATTCTGACAGGCTCTAGGAACTTTTTTTTTCTTAAAAAATTTTTAGCTCCTCAACCAAAAATTGAATCCTCACCCCACGCATGGGAAGGTGAAGTCTTAACCACTGGATGCCAAGGAAGTCCCTAAGTCTCTAGGATCTAGACCAGCAGAAAAATTCTCCAAACCAAAGTGAAAAAGCCTACTTAGAGTCCAAGCAAACTCAATTAATTAAATTGTGTAAAATCAGCCTCTTGGGTGTCTTTGATAGGTTCACCATCTAGCAGGTCTTTAACCTCAGCCAGTCAGAATCAACCGGAGAAGGCAATGGCACCCCACTCCAGTACTCTTGCCTGGAAAATCCCATGGACGGAGGAGCCTGGTGGGCTGCAGTCCATGGGGTCGCTAGGTCGGACACGACTGAGTGACTTCACTTTCACTTTTCACTTTTGTATACTGGAGAAGGAAATGGCAACCCACTCCAGTGTTCTTGCTTGGAGAATCCCAGGAATGGGGGAGCCTGGTGGGCTGCCGTCTCTGGGGTCGCACAGAGTCGGACTCGACTGAAGTGACTTAGCAGCAGCAGCAGCAGCAGCAGCAGCAGCAGTCAGAATCAACAAAGGGTGAGGCGGTGCAGGGGGAAGCCCCAGCAAAGGTCATAAGAAGGAGAGAAGCTGCTCAGGCTGGGACTGGAATTACCCACACACTTAAGCTGCCTATTAAAAGCCCAAGTCCCAGGATGACTGCACCACACCTAGCCTAACCCCAGGGCATTTGTGCCAAAGGAGGGGAGAGCCTAGTTATGTGGTGGCAATACCACATAATGAAAAAGAGGCTTCCCGAGCTGGGGGCATCCAGGGGTTTGGAAACAATTGATCTGGTTCAAATCTTCCCAGCTGTGCTCTGGGCCGTACTCTCAGGAGGGGCTCAGAACACTGAAGTGGACCTGATGCTGTACCTGGGAGTAGGTGACAGTGGAGAGGGGTCCACTGGTGGGCCTGCCAGAGATCTTGCTGGTCTGAAGCTGGGCCTCAGGGACTTGCCTTCGGATCTGCCCCAGAGGTGCTATGGCTCCTTGGCTGGCACTGGGATGTTGCCCCTTCATCCTTCACCTTAGCATATGTTAGAGGTCATGATCTGAGCTCTAGTTCTTCCTGGTCATACTGTTGTCAGCCTGCCACTGACCCTGGCAAGACAGAGCCACGCTCAGTGTGTCCAGAACCCCAGCCCGGGACACTGTTCCCCTCTCACTGCCAGAACCCTGGCTCCCATTCTCTCACTGCTCCACCAGTGGCTCCAGCTTTGTGCTCTGGCCCAGCCCACATCCAGGACACCTCTCCAACTCCGTGATCTGCCCCAGCCAGAGTAACCTGTGTGGTTTCTGAGCTCTCACAAGACATCTGCACATCCGGAGCTTTATTCTTCATCCAGTCCTTTAAGGTTCAAGGGTGAGGGCTCCTCTGGTGGCTCAGTGGTAAAGAATCTACCTGCCAATGCAGGAGACGTGGATTTGATCCCTGATCCAGGAAGAGCCCACATATCGAATGACAACTAAGCCTGTGTACCACTACTGAGCCTGTGCCCTGAAGCCCAAGAGCCGCAACTCCTGCACCCACGCGCCACAGCTACTGAAGTCCGTGTGCCCTGGGGCCCGTACTCCACAACAGGAGAAACCACAGCAATGAGAAGCCCAACTGGAGAGTAGCCCCTGCTCGCTGAAACTAGAGGAGACCCTGTGCAGCAGCAAAGCCCAAGCACAGCCAAAAAGTAAATAAAAGTTTCAAGTGTGAAACATAATCTAGTCCTCCTCAGAAACTAGCCAGAAAGTCACCTTGCAGAGACGGCTTTTAGTAATGTCGATGTCAGTATCAAACTCTCCTTGCCTTTAGATCCTTTAGAAAGTTCCCACAGGACCAGCAGATACCGCACTGAAGATATTGTAAAGCAGAAGCAGGATGCTCCCAGAGATGCTTGTGTTCACCCCACATCAGGCTTATGACAGATGGGCTGGATTTGGGTGAGCAGCTCAGGGTCTCTGGGTGCAACAGGGCTTCTCCAGCTATTCACAGACAGGAGCTGTGCTGCAACACGGTTTGCAACATGGCGCGGGG
>SJYC01136065.1:0-29962 GCA_006408675.1 Madoqua kirkii
GGTGGGGGGGGGGGGGGTGGGGGGGTCTGCGCTACACTTTTTCTCCCTAGTTCTTTGTCTCAGTAGCATCAGCAATTGGTTTTACTGTTGCCATGTTTTGTTTTCTTTCTAGAATTCTTTGTGTGTCAGTCAGTTCAGTCGCTCAGTCATGTTCAACTCTTTGCGACTCCATGGACTGCCAGCACGCCAGGTTTCCCCGTCCATCACTAACTCCCAGAGCTTGCTCAAAGTCATGTACATCGAGTCGGTGATGCCACCCAACCATCTCACCTTCTGTTGTCCCCTTCTCCTCCTGCCCTCAATCTTTCCCAGCATCAGGTACACATCCTTTATGTGTACAAGACTATATTTTGACTTCTCTATACATTACAAGGAATTTACCACCAAAGGTTTTCATCACCTTGCGATTAATCCTCTTTCCCCTTTTTGCCCATCCTGGCTACAACCCTTCTTCTATGGTAACTACTACTCCATTTTCTGTATCTATTTGCTTCTGTTTAGTTTGTTCGTTTTATTTGTTTGTTTGTTTGTTTGTTTTGTTCTTTCATATTTCCAGATGAGTGAAATCTTAAGGTATTTGTCTTTCTCCACTTGATTTATTTCACTTATCATAATACCTTCAAGTTTCACCCATGTTGTTGCAGGATTTCATCTTTTTATGGCTTAGTATTACAGTGTGTGTGTGTGTGTGTGTGTGTGTGTGCAGGTGCACCACATATGTTACACGTGTGGGCAGCGTGTGTGCTGCATCATCTTTATCCATTCACCCAAAACTGGGCACTTAGGGTGTTTCAATATGGCGTTCTGTTTTCTTTGGCACAAACCTAGCTATTGAAAAATTCTCTAAAGTAAGAAAAAAATACAAGATAATAAGACCTTAGAAAAATAAGCAATTCTTTTATTTCTACTTCAAAATATATTATATACATCTGGAACTCTAAGGGAAAATAGACCAGGAGATTATTCTATCATAAAAAAATAAGATAAAAATAACAGTTGCCCATTCCAGATCCACCTTTAACCCAGAAGAAAGGGGCCTGACTTGAGCTGCCAGTGGTCCTGCTGTCGGATGCCTTCCCCTGTCAGTGACCTCGGGGCTGCCTCAAGGGGATTTGGTGTCTAAGAGCTCCTGGAGTGTTTTGAGGACTTGCTTTGGCTGGCCGGCAGCCAAGTCCTGCAGCCGGGAGCCCATCTGCTCCTGGAGGCTCCTGCACAGCCGGCAGACGGCCGTGCGGACGTTCCCGCTGTGGCCAGGCAGAACGCCGTTCCCCATCATGCTGTTCAGGAAGTACCAGAGGACTGGAAGGACGTGGCGTTCCACGGCCTGAGGCTTTCGGGGGTAAACCGAGGCCACCAGCACTGTCAGACAGAAAAGAGGGACAGTTACTTGAGTCAGGCACTCTCTCCCTCTCTCACCGCCTTCTCTTGGAAGGGGACACCAACTGTGTCCTCCAAAAGGCAGGCAACCCAGGGGACCGACTGCCTGGGTCATTGGACGCATGATCTAGGGCTCACAACTGGCTTCAGGACCCATGGAAATATTTTAAATTCTTTTAAAGTCAGAAGGAAAAAAAAAGTATGAAGATGTCTAACCTGCTTTATATTTGAGTTCATATCAATCAATCATAAAATATAATTTTAAACTTTTGGTTTGTTGGTTTATGGAGGAAGGGGTATGCAAAGGCAAAAGTGCTCAGAGCCTTGACAGAGTAATTGGCCCCTGAAGCCCAGGGCAAAGGGAAGAGGCAGGCACATCCAGCCTGCAATCCTCTCTGCTATTTACTAGCTGTGTGAGCTTGAGAAAGCCACCCAACCTGTCTGAGCCTATCCCCTAACCTGTAAAGTGAGGAAAAGAATTCTGAACCAGAGTCTTGGGACTGTTAGATAATAGATGCAGGTGAAGTGCCTGTGTGGGTACGCATGTGACAAAGAAGCTAGCCCTAGAAGTGCTTTAATCTGCATTACCACCTAGGAGAACTCACACAGAGAAAACTTGTTCTAGGGAGAAAGATCAGGATTCTCTCAAATGAAGCATTCTGGAAAATAAAATTGCCAGCAGGAGATAAGACCGTCATGGCCTCCCTGGTGTCTCAATGCCAAACCTCATGACAAGCCCAGTAGTAACACGGGAGGCACAAACATGCTTTGTAAACCATCAAGCTCTGCATGGATCCTCATTCAGAGTCATTCATTCCAAAGATGAACCCTCCAAACCTGGTTACCCCAGCCGCCCCCACCTTCTCTAAACCCTGGGAAACTTGGAGACAGGCTAAAACCTGCCAGCAAGCCCTCCATCACACAGAAAATGACAGGTCTGCCCCCAATGTCAAGGCCATGTCAAGGGGTACCCCATGCCACTTCAGACAGGTTGCTAGAGCCCTCAGCTTTGGTCGCATCAACCAAGTGTGTTCATGGAAACAATGCTTGCTTGACAGTCAGCACACTCTGTGTGTCTTTCTGCCAAAGGATAAGTGCTGGTGAAGGCAAACACTGCTGAGAGAAGCACTTGATTTATTTATGGGCAAAGAAACTGGAAGCTTTCCTGAGCTGAGACACACCCAGGAAACTAGCACTGCCTGAGCCGGAGCCCAGGGCTCAGACGTTTCTATCGTGACTCCGTTTACTCTCACCTGAGAGGCAGGACAGTTGTCTGTTTCACAGAGGAGGAAACCAACTCAGGGGTCAAGGAGATGGCCCAAGACCCCACAGCCAACAAGGGCAGAGGGCAGAAGCCAAGCCTGCTTGACTCCCAAGCCCACCCTCTTCCCACTCCTCACTGCCCCAGATCTCTAGGAGTACACATTTCAGGGGCTGGTCTGGAGTTCTGTTTCATTTTTTAGAGAGACGCCCAATTTGTCCTTCCTTCATCAACTCAACTTCATCCAATCCCCCAGGATACTTTGCAGCATGTGCCTCTATGATTTCAGAGCCAGCCTGGGACAGTGGTGAACCAGCGAGAATGGCCTGGCCCCCCTCAGCTCATCCTGAGGCTTTCCCTGTGCCATCTCCTGTGGAATGTGTACCTGACTTTCTGGCCACACCCTCAGGATTCCTGCACTCCACACTGGGAGCCTCTTGGGGCATGCCCAGTAACACAGTTCAGTTCAGTCACTCAGTTGTGTCCGCCTCTTTGCGACCCCATGGACTGCAGCATGTCAGGCCTCCCTGTCCATCACCAACTCCCAGAGTTTACTCAAACTCATGTCCATTGGGTCAGTGATGCCATCCAACCATCTCATCCTCTGTCATCCCCTTCTCCTCCTGTCCCCAAACCCTCCCAGCATCAGGGTCTTTTCCAATGAGTCAGCTCTTCGCATCAGGTGGCCCAAGTATTGGAGTTTCAGCTTCAACATCAGTCCTTCCAATGAACATTCAGGACTGATTTCCTTTAGGATTGACTGGCTGGATCTCCCTGAAGACCAAGGGACTCTCAAGAGTCTTCTCCAACACCACAGTTCAAAAGCATCAGTTCTTCGGCACTCAGCTTTCTTTATAGTCCAACTCTCACATCCATACATGACTACTGAAAAAACCATAGCCTTGACTAGATGGACCTTTGTTGGCAAAGTAATGTCTCTGCTTTTGAATATGCTATCTAGGTTGGTCATAAGTTTTCTTCCCTGGAGGAAGGATCTTTTTATTTCATGGATGCAATCACCATCTGCAGTGATTTTGGAGCCCCCCAAAATAAAGTCTACCACTGTTTCCACTGTTTCTCCATCTATTTGCCATGAAGTGATGGGGCCGGATGCCATGATCTTCGTTTTCTGAATGTTAAGCTTGAAGCCAACCTTTACACTCCCCTCTTTCACCTTCATCAAGATGTTCTTTAGTTGTTTACTTTCTGCCGTAAGGGTGGTGTCATCTGCATATCTGAGGTTATTGATATTTCTCCTGGCAATCTTGATTCCAGCTTGTGCTTCATCCAGCCCAGAGTTTCTCATGATGTACTCTGCATAGAAGTTAAATAAGCAGAGTGACAATATACAGCTTTGACGTACTCCTTTTCCTATTTGGAACCAGTCTGTTGTTCCATGTCTAGTTCTAACTGTTGCTTCCTGACCTGCATACAGGTTTCTCAAGAGGCAGGTCAGGTGGTCTGGTATTTCTGTCTCTTTCAGAATCTTTCACAGTTTATTGTGATCCACACAATCAAAGGCTTTGGCATAGTCAATAAAGCAGAAATGGATGTTTTGTG
The DNA here is from genome assembly GCA_006408675.1 of Madoqua kirkii. Taxonomy (NCBI): domain Eukaryota; kingdom Metazoa; phylum Chordata; class Mammalia; order Artiodactyla; family Bovidae; genus Madoqua; species Madoqua kirkii. The sequence goes on from SJYC01136065.1 coordinate 4,199, forward strand.
GAACTCTCTTGCTTTTCCCATGATCCAGCAGATGTTGGTAATTTGATCTCTGGTTCCTCTGCCTTTTCTAAAACCAGCTTGAACATCTGGAAGTTCACAGTTCACATACTGTTGAAGCCTGGCTTGGAGAATTTTAAGCATTACTTTGCTAGCATCTGAAATGAATGCAATTGTGCAGTAGTTTGAGCATTCTTTGGCATTGCCTTTCTTAGAGACTGGAATGAAAACTGACTGGAATAAGTCAAGGAGGTCCTCATTCCTGGGAAGGCAGGACTGCACCCAAGGAGCCAACTCAGCCGCATTGACATAATAACATGGAAACCAAGAAGTGAGAGTTATGTTACCTGTGTTGGAAACAGGCTGAGAAGGGAAGGCACAGTTAACCATGAAGCCACCTGGTCAGGCCCAAGGGTGGTGGGAAGGGAGGAGGAGCAAAGGGAGATGGGCAGAGCAAGGGGAGGTGGGAGGAATGCAAGTGGTGGGGGAAGAACAAGGGAGGGGAGGGGCAAAGGGAGGGAAAGGGGTAAGGGACAGGGTGGTGGGGGAGCAAGGGGGAGGAGTCAGGGGCAGCCAGAGGGAAGGGAAAGAAAACAAATCTTCCGATTAACTCCTCATACTAGGCAGCATATTAAACAGCAGAGACATTACTTTACCGACAGAGATCCATATAGTGAAAGCTATGGTTTTTCCAGTAGTCATGTATGGATGTGAGAGTTGGACCATAAAGAAAGCTGAGTGCTGAAGAATTGATGCTTTTGAAGTGTTGTGCTGGAGAAGGCTCTTGAGAGTCCCTTGGACAGCAAGAAGGTCAAACCAGTTAAGCCTAAAGGCAATCAACCCTGAATATTCATTGGAAGGACTACTGCCAAAGCTGAAGCTCCAATACTTTGGCCCCCTGATGTGAAAAACTGACTCACTGGAGAAGACCCTTATGCTGGGAAAGACTGAAGGCAGAAGGAGAAGGGAGAGTCAGAGGACAAGATGGTCGGATGGCATCACTGACTCAATGAACATGAGCAAACTCCATGAAATGGCAAAGGACAGGGAAGCCTGGCATGCTGCAGTCCATGGGGTCGCAAAGAGTCAGACCCGACTGAGCTACTGAACAACAAATAACTCAAAGGTTTCCTAAATCCCCACTGAATCTCTCCGGTGAACACAGAGGTAAAAACTATCCCAGGCAGCTGAGCCCAGGCTCCCTGACCCCACCAAAGGGTAAAGGGCTCACCTCCCCCTAATCTTTCACACCTCACCCACTCCTCCCCCCATGACGCCTCTCCCCTGGACTCTCTCCTCTGGCAGGGAGATGTCTACAGCCTGGCCCCAGAAAGCTCACTTCCACTCTCAGTTCACATTCATCTGCCTGAGAGGGGCTGGGTGTCCCCCCAGCTGACAGTCCCAGCATCATGAGAAAATGCCATGGCCGTTAAAGTCGAGCTCAAAAGGCAGCTGAAGTAATTAGCAGGAGATTTACTCCCGTGTTAAGCTGTGCTATTATTAGTCTATGCCTTGTGACAATTGACATTTTCTTCCCTTTTCCTAGCTGACACAGAGTTAATAGAAGAACTAAGTAGAAACTCTTGTTTTTGAGGGGAAATAGACGGATAATATTCATAGTAAATGGATACCCACTCATCTCTGGGGCCCACGAAGTACCTATACAATCAGAGAATGCTGACGTTGAGTAACAGGAAAGGGTTCATTGTCTGATACCCAAGGTGCTACATGATCCCATTCTCACTTCAGGGCACCCCAACCTGGCCCTGGAGCTGCATCGTAGCCCCCAGCCTGATCTCACTCAGGCCATCTGTTCGGAGCAGGCCTGGCACCTGGACTGGAAGTAAGGGGCAACTCCAGGGGCCCTGGGAGGACTGAACCAGGTTGCAGAGGTAAGACCTGGAGCAAGAGACAAGGGTGGGCAGAGGAGCGGGAATGATGCCCTTAGGCAGGCAACACACACGGAGCACCTCTGGAATTATTTTTTAAGAGCAGATTATTGGAACTCCCCTGGTGGCCCAAGGACTAAGACTCCATGTTCCCAAGGCAGGGGGCCCAGGTTCAATTTCTGGTCAGGGAACTAGATCCCACATGCCACAACTATAGATCCCACATGCTGCAACTAAAAAAGAAAAAATCCTGCCTGCCACAGAAAGATCGAAGATCCTTCATGTCACAGCTGACCTAGCACAGCCAAATAAATAATACATTTTTTTAAACAAGCAGCTTATCATATTTTTTAAATGGTCAGTAGGATTATTTGATTTTTTTTTTTTTTGTCTAAGATAAGTGGTGGCTCAACTACATGCCAGGAGAGAAGAAGAGAGATGGGCTGGAAGGCTGGAGCTCACCAGACAGACGTTCTGTGACATCAAGCATGGCACGGCCACTCAGGAAGCGCACCCGCCCGGCAAACACTTGGAGAAGGCCAAGGTTGTCTGGAAAAGAAGGAGAGTGTCAACAGTCATGATGCCGTGGCCTGAGCAGAGGCACCAGCTGTTCAGGGCAAGGTATCTGCCGCACCTTCATAGGGAAGAGCCCCTTTGGGAAGCTGGATTAATTTTCCCAGGTTACAGTGGTGCCTGGAGAAACAGTGATGTACATGGAGTGTTTGAGGAACAGTGAGTGACCTATGGCAGCTAGACTGGCGCCCACATAGGCCCCATTTACTCCCAAAAGATCTGGTTCCTACTGTCTATATTTCTTCAAAACTGCTGTGAGCTTTAGAGCAAAATAGGTAGGTAGATAGATAGATAGATATAGATGACTGATGATAGATACATGATTGGTAAATGAGAAAGAGAGCAGCATAGCTGAATAATTGAGAGGGAGGTAGATAGATCAGTATCATAGATGACAGATATAGATACTAGGTAGATGATACACAAAACATATGATACATATAGATGATATTAATAGATAACAGATAGATGAATGATATAGAGAAAGATGGATGAATGGATACAGATGTGGATATATAGATATAGTTTTAGGGGACACTGAGGCACTGAGCCATAATCATAACTAGAATCAGAATTCAGAAATCATGTATCTCCTCAAAGCCCAAACTTGGGCTCTAACCAATAGAACATACCCACAGCCTGCTGGTCAGTTATTTCCACAATGAACATTTACTGATATCCACTACATAACATGCATGAAGCAAAGAACTAAATGAAACCTTGTCCTCCTTCTGCTCCTCTTTTCCTTCAAGAGACTCCTTTGACAGAGAGACGGACACTCAATCATGAACTCTTACAGAGAGTGGGAGGCTCCATGCTCATGTAAGCAAGAGCCTGGGGGTTCTGGAGTTACAGGGACCAACATGTCTCCATCTGCCCAGGATCTTCCCCATTTTAGCACTGAAAGCCCTGCATTCCTGGGAAACCATGATGGTTGGTCACCCTGTCTGGAGCAGAAGCTCTGACTGGTTCTGGCAGGATAAGAGAAGGGAATGTACAGATTGGAGATGGTGGTGTGTGTTTGTGGGGTGGGGGAGCACGAATGATCTCTCGGTAGTTTATTTATAACCTTCCTGTGCCCCTATACTCAGCACTCCAGTCTTACCCATAGATGAAACCTGGGGCTGGAGCTCTTCTCACTTTTAAAGGAGTGTTTTTAGAGATGGGCCACTAATGATAAAGCCCCAGCAAATGGGCTGGGGGATGTTCTGGGGATAAAGAGACTCGCTGATCTTCTTTGATTGTACTTCTAAAGTCAACGCCAGCCAGATCCCACAGCTACTGATTTCAGAAGCTGCTCCCTCTTCCCCATTCTAGCTGATACCTCCTGGTTTCACAGACTACTACATTTGAAGTCCTGTATCCTTCACCAAAGATCTGCAAGATGAAGCAAATGGCCCATTACCTGAGAAAGGGGTGCTAAACCAGACAATACACAAGGCAGTAAAAGGAACTCCTTTTACTCCTGGATTGCCCCTTCAGGATCTGAGAAGGTGCCTAGCACACATAGCTCCCAATATCTGCAGTCCCTGCAGGCATAGCAGAATTCCATGGGAGGCAAGCAAGGGCCAAAGTGCATTCTTCAGGGATGTGACTCTGGGAGGTGAGGTGCACCCAGCAAGGGTGTCTTGTTTCAGGAGCTGACCATCTCAAGGCCAGATTTCTGTTCAGGAGGCAGAGATTAGCAACCTGCCTAAGGAAGTTTTTCCAGGCGTATTCCACCTTCTCTGAGTTCATGCCTCAGCACCGAGCCTCTGCATCCCCAGAGATGGGCAATCAAAGCTTTGTTTTCCCCTTCAGGCAGCCATTCTAGCTAAGAGCTAACTTATGCTTCCCTTGCTTCCCCGCTGAGACCTGTAAGAAACACAGAGGGGAAAATATATACATGTACATCCTGTGCATCTCTGCAACTTGCAGAAGTTCCAGAATCTAAAGTAATTTGTTCGGGGAGATAAGAGATACCAGGTTCTAGAATATTTCAGTCAGCAAGAAGTGGTCTCAGGGTGTCCTATAAAGCTATAAATGTGTAAGAATAGACTTTTATCGACATCACCTGCATTATTGTTTCCAGGGGCTTCTGGTTGTCACCCCACCCATGGCTAATGATAGCCATGAGCTCACCTCTGTGAACAAGGACTTCTTCCCCTTGCTTTCCCCCATCAACACTCAGTCCAGAACTTCTCTGGGTGCCACTAGACCTCCCCACCCCTGGCCACTGATATGACCTCCCAGAGCCCAAGAGAAGTGGAGATCTTGGGGAATACTGGAAAATGCACAGCCAGTGAACATCTGTGCCAGTCCATGCTCCCATGGTGCCGGACACATAACAGATGCCCAATAAATGCTTATGGACAGCAAGGCAATGCTAAAGCAGACACACTAAGTTGGCCTAAACTGGTCTATGCACCCCAGATACCATCCCAAGTAGTTGCCTTTCTGCCCTTGACTACTTCCAAAGTGACAGCTCACCATTTGTGTCACTGGGAGTCAGTAAAGGACAGTGGCTAAGGGGGTAGACTGGGTCCAGATCGCCTGGATCTGAACCCTGGCCCTTCCATGTTTTACTGTGAGGTGTTGGACAAGTCACCCTCTCTAAACCTCAGTTTACTCATCTATAAAATGGGGATAATATTAGTACTTTCCACATAGAGCTGCTTAGGATACTGCCTTGAGAAGGCAGTTACTATGCAAATATAAGTTATTGTTGCTACTATTACTATGGTTACCCTAAAATACTCTGAAAGCCCAGCAACCTTCATGAAATTCAGCAACCTTAAATGAATCCTCTTCAATTAAGAGGCTGGAATCTAACTTTCAAAAACTAAAAAATCCATGCTCAATTAGCCTAACCCAGAGTTTTCATAGGCTCCTTTTACATACCACAAGAAGCCACACTGGCCTTGGTGCTGCCCACACAAAAGGGCAAGAAAAGCCTTCAGTATAGAGAAATTAGCCATGGGCTGGCAAGCCAGTCATCTTGGCCTCCCTGAGCCTACAATGAGCCTCCCCTCTCTACAATGGGCTGAGGTCTAGCAGGTCTCACACCTGTCCCATTCAATGTGATTCCAAGGCTACCAGGCCATGTCATTCCCAGGCTACTGGGAAGCCAGAGAAGAGCTTTTAAGAAAGCATAAAAAAATCAACACACAGAAATCTCTTGCATTCCTATATACTAATAATGAGAAAATAGAAAGAGAAATTAAAGAAACAATTCCACTCACCATTGCAATGAAAAGAATAAAATACTTAGGAATATATCTACCTAAAGGAACTAAAGACCTATATATGCTGCTGCTGCTGCTGCTGCTAAGTTGCTTCAGTCGTGTCCAACTCTGTGAGACCCCATAGATGGCAGCCCACCAGGCTCCCCTGTCCCTGGGATTCTCCAGGCAAGAACACTAGAGTGGGTGCCTTTGAAACATTGGTGAAAGAAATCAAAGAGGACACCAATAGATGGAGAAATATACCATGTACATGGATCGGAAGAATCAATATCGTGAAAATGACTATACTACCCAAAGCAATCTATAGATTCAATGTAATCCCTATCAAGTTACCAAGAGTATTTTTCACAGAGCTAGAACAAATCATTTCACAATTTGTATGGAAACACATAAAACCTCGAATAGCCAAAGCAATCTTGAGAAAGAAGAACAGAACTGGAGGAATCAACCTGCCTAACTTCAGGCTCTACTACAAAGCCACAGTCATCAAAACAGTATGGTACTGGCACAAAGACAGAAGTATAGATGAATGGAACAAAATAGAAAGCCCAGAGATAAATCCACGCACCTTATCTTTGACAAAGGAGGCAAGAATATACAATGGAATACAGACAATCTCTTTAACAAGTGGTGCTGGGAAAACTGGTCAACCACTTGTAAAAGAAAGAAACTAGAACACTTTCTAACATCATACACAAAAATAAACTCAAAATGGATTAAAGATCTAAACGTAAGACCAGAAACTATAAAACTCCTAGAGGAGAACATAGGTAAAACACTCTCCAACATAACTCACAGCAGGATCCTCTGTGACCCACCTCCCAGAATATTGGAAATAAAAGCAAAAATAAACAAATGGGACCTAATTAAACTTAAAAGCTTCTGTACAACAAAGGAAACTATAAGCAAGGTGAAAAGACAGCCTTCTGAATGGGAGAAAACAATAACAAATGAAGCAACTGACAAACAACTAATCTCAAAAATATACAAGCAACTCCTGTAGCTCAATTCCAGAAAAATAAATGACCTAATCAAAAAATGAGCCAAAGAACTCAACAGACATTTCTCCAAAGAAGACATACAGATGGCTAACAAACACATGAAAAGATGCTCAAAATCACTCATTATCAGAGAAATGCAAATCAAAACCACAATGAGCTACCATTTCACACCAGTCAGAATGGCTGCGATCCAAAAGTCTGCAAGCAATAAATGCTGGAGAGGGTGTGAAAAGGGAACCCTCTTACACTGTTGGTAGGAATGCAAACTAGTACAGCCACTATGGAGAACAGTGTGGAGACTGCTTAAAAAACTGGAAATAGAACTGCCATATGACCCAACAATCCCACTGCTGGGCATACACACCGAGAAAACCAGAATTGAAAGAGACACGTGTACCCCAATGTTCATCGCATCACTGTTTATAACAGCCAGGACATGGAAGCAACCTAGATGTCCATCAGCAGATGAATGGATAAGAAAGCAGGGGTACATATACACAATGGAGTATTACTCAGCCATTAAAAAGAATACATTTGAATCAGTTCTAATGAGGTGGATGAAACTGGAGCCGATTATGCAGAGTGAAGTAAGCCAGAAAGAACACCAATACAGTGTACTAACGCATATATATGGAATTTAGAAAGATGGTAACGATAACCCTGTATGCAAGACAGCAAAAAAGACACAGATGTATAGAACAGTCTTTTGGACTCTGTGGGAGAGGGCGAGGTGGGATGATTTGGGAGAATGGCATTGAAACATGTATAATATCATATATGAAACAAATCGCCAGTCCAGGCTTGATGCATGATACTGAATGCTTGGGGCTGGTGCACTGGGACTAATCAGAGGGATGGTACGGGGAGGGAAGAAGGAGGGGGGTTCAGGATGGGGAACACGTGTATACCTGTGGTGGATTCATGTTGATGTACAGCAAAACCAACACAATATTGTAAAGTAATTAACCTCCAATTTAAAAAAGAAAGCATAAAAAAAGAAACATGGTATCATAAACAGTGGCAGCAAAGACACTGGAGTCAAACTGGCTCCCAACAATAAGCACAAGACTCAGTAAGTTATGACTTCCCAGGTGGCTCAGTGGTAAAGAATCTGCCTGCCAAACAGGAGATGCAGATTCAGTCCCTGGGTTGAGAAGATCCCCTGGAGAAGGAAACGACAACCCTCTCCAGCATTCTTGCCTGGAGAATTCCATGGACAGAGGAGCTTGGGGGGCTACAGTCCATGGACTTGCAGAGTCAGACACAATTTAGTAACTAAATCACTACCACCACCTGTAAGTTATGTCACACAACTGAATTCTCTGTGGCCACCAAATCTAGGTCTGTTTGTTGCAGGAAAACTGGGAATGAGCCGCCAAAACAGAAAAATACAAGTAATGTCATAGCACATGATGGAGCTGTTGAAAGTGACTCAAGTGCAAAATTATGTGTAAATACTTATGCTCTGCTTCTTAAAAACAGGATGCAAATTTCAATGTGTAATATTATCATGACACCATACACAAATATACACAGGAAAAAAATAACTAACATGAAAAATGTTAACTCTCAACAATGGTTTCTTTAAGGAGTCCAGACTGTAAGTTTTTTTCCTTCCAAATGCTTCCATTTTTCTTTCGCTCAGTAATTAATAAGTATGACTTTTACAGAGGTGCAAAGTAAACTTTATATTTTTAATAAAGCTGACTAGAAAGACTGCTTAACAGAGTGGGGAATTGAGTGGTGTTAAGTGAAAGGAGCAAAGTCAAAATTGTATTTACATTATTATTAATATTATAAAATTTGTATACATGCAGACAAAAAAAACTGAAGATAAGAGAGACATTTTTAAGCAGTGAGTATATCAGAGGGACACCCCGGATGAATTTTATGTTTCATTAACAATACAATGTTGGTCAGATAATTTGTATAAGTAATGAATTTAAAGTCAGAGCAAAAGAGCAAAAGTAGATCTGATGCTGCCCATTTCTGAGCTATCTGCTCCCTGCAGCAATGGCCAGAGGCTGCACTAAATAGTTTCTTCGGCGCTCAGTCTGACCAGGAGCCAGGTGAGCTGTCAGCAGCCTAATGTTTTAATTAATGAAGTTTCTTCTATAACTATCCCAGTAACAGAGCCTAAAGACAGAGCCAGCCAGTCTTTGCTCAGGAACCGCCTTGATCCCCGAAATAACTCTCCTGAAATCAGAAGGTCTTGGTGCTGAGTAGAAGAGATGACACCCCAGGCTCAGCCCCAGAGACGCCCTCAGGCAGGCAGTGACCAAGGGCAGAGGATAGGGAACAAGGCTCCCGACATGTCTCCTTTTTCACTGTCCCCCAAAGCGAACATGGGTAGAAACTCCCACCTGCTCTGTCAGCCAGCACTCCACTGGCCCACTCACCCCAGGGAAAAGCGAGGGACTGGAAGAGATGTGGCGTCTGATGCCCAGACTATATCACCCAATTCTAGAAACAAGAGGTCACCTAAAAAGACCAGTCTCCCAGTTTGGCTGTGTCAGCTGGACTTTATGCCAGAAGAGAGCTTGCCCTGGCTGTGTTTTTGACCCCCTTGAGCCCCATTGAGTGGGAAACAAACAGTAACATGCTATGACTTTCTGCACAATTGTCTCATAGCATTTCACAGCTTCTCTCCACCCTGGGGCCCAGAGTCCCTCATGGAGCATGAAGAAACCAGCTTGGGAGAAAGCTCCTTCTGCTCAAAGGACCCCATGCCACTACCAGGAGGGGTCTCTGGGGGCTAAGGGTCAACTAGCGCTGCTGGGCTCAGCCTGGGTGATTCAGGAAAGAGGATGTATGCCCCTCCTCTCCTGTCACATCTGCCACAGTCTCTATATCCACCACCCAGTCCCCCAGGACACTGGGAAGTTTTTTCTTGCATCTATTATTTTCTCTGCAGGGCAGCCCTAGACCATTCCAGGCAGAAGAGGACTATTCTTTGGAAAGCTTGGCAACTGAATCCTACCAATTCTGACCTTCATGGATTGCAAAGTTGGCTCATTACTTCACAGTTAAGAACACTTCCAAAACCAAGCATTGTTGGTTAGGCTGGAAGGGTGTGGCTCAAATGACCAGGAGCCAAGACCCTAGGCTTGACACTTTGAGAGCCACAGGAGCCTTGTGCCTTCATCCCTTTGAAGCCACCTCCATTCCATTCCAGCCTAGCACCGACCTAAAGACTAGAGAGGAGGATGGGGCCACCTCCCCTCCCTCCGTTCTCCTTGTACCAAATCCTCTGGCTGATGGACAGAGGGAGCACTGTCAGCCATCCCCAAGGGGACCCTGTTCCAGGAGGAAAAAAGAACTGACATCTTCCTGGATGCTGCAACCTGCCTCAAGATGGGCCAGATCATGAAAGCAGACCATCCCTAGGCTCCCTTTTCTGGGTATCCAGCCCAGGTAGGTATAGCAAGGCCCAAAGCAGAGGAGACATGAGCCTGTGACTGTGTGAGACATAAGATTCTGTAGCTCAAAGTTCAGGTACTCTGGTGTGCTCATGGAGGCCAGCTCAATGGCAAAACAGGGGAAACTAAAATCCCTGGACGGGGAAGAGTTAAAAGCTCCTCTTCGCAGACAAGAGTGCTCAGCCTCTTCAAATAGCTAAAGCATATTTTGCTTGGTGCTGGTTCTCCCAATAAATCTAGGGCCCATGGTGATTTACCAAGAGCCTTGGTTATTGGCAACAGCAATCTCACTTACCCAGAGCAGTGCAGAGAACAAGCTGTAATTTAGAGCTGGATTTATTTTGTTTGTTCTACAGCAACAAACTCAGCAAATCATAAATTCCCTCTGAGATGAAGAGAGGAAATTGACAATATTTATGATCTTGAGAGGCGGAGAAGGGCCTGACCAGGCCTTTAATTTGTAACTGAAACTTCTCCTGGAGGCTCCAGCCAAGGACACAGCTGGCATCCCAGCCCCAGGGAGCTGAGCTCAGGCCAGGGCGCGGGATGGGGAGGAGGGTGGGTGTGCCAGGCGGTGTTTCCAGCCGTACCGTGGAGATGGATGCTCTTGTGCATTCCAGAGGAAGGACTTGGCTCTGCACTCATCGGAACTATGGCAACAGAGCCAACTGTGGTTCTCAGATCAAACATTTCCTCACATCAAGGCAAGACTGGTTTGTGAAAGGCTACTGGTCTGGACATGAGTCTATCATTTACTACATTCTCACATACCTGAGGTTTTGAACTTGCACTTCAGTCTGTGTACTAGATACACCAGATATGACCATCTAATCATCTAGCAAAGGAATGGATAACAGAAGGTCATATACACACTGCTGTATTCAAAATGGATATCCAACGACAAAATGGATAACCACAGGGAACTTTACTCAATGTTATGTGCCAGCGTGGATGGGAAGGAGGTTTGAGGGAGAATGAATACATGTGTATGCGTGGCTGAGTTCTTTCACTGCTCACCTGAAACGACCACAACCTTGCTAGTCAGCTGTGCATGCTGTCATTTCAGTCATGCCCGACTCTGTAGCCCGCCAGGCTCCTCTGTGCATGGATTCTCCAGGCAAGAACACTGGAGTGGGTTGCCATGCCCTCTTTCAGGGGATCTTCCCAACCCAGGGATCAAACCCACATCTCATGTCTCCTGCACTGGCAGGCAGGTTCTTTACCAATAGCACCACCTGAGAAGCCTGGTTTATTTGCTTTATTCCAAAAAAAATTAATAAAAATAACAGTATAATGTTTGGGGGAAAAAATAAATAGATGCACCAAAATTTCTACCTAACGTTCCAGAACAAAAATGTGATCCTGCAAAGCTCATAAGGGACAAAGGAGCTGCCATCTTTCCTCAGGTCTCTCCCTTGGCTTCCGCCTTTTTGTTCTTTTCATTCTTCCCCAATCCCTCACTCCGCTGTCACTCTCCACTCCTCACCCCAAATCACTGCAAAGGCAATTCTCATTCATTCCATGCTCAAAAAGTCAAAGGGATCCCAACATGACTTCTATATCAGACAATCAAGGTGGTCACCTTTGTCCTTTCGAACAGGCTTGCCCTCCTGTCTCACCAGCATCCTGCCTGGTTCCCATACAGACCACATCCCCTACTACTATCTCTACAACTAAAAAAAAGCTGACAACTCTTTTAACTCCTTCTCAGTGATCCTTCTCTGTTTTTCCAACAGTGCCCCAATGGCTCACTTGCTTGGCACTATGTGACCCAGAGTGAGTTATTTCCATCACATGTACCATGAGGAGGCAAGACTAGGTTGTCTCCACTTCTACCAGATGGACATGACATGGAAAAGCCCACCAATAAAGAACCTAGGAGGCCCTGGGCTGCCCACCCATGCCCTATGCAGCCTCGGGAAATATTGGCTTGGCCATAAAGGTAATTTGGGGTTTTCCATAAGACGTTACAGAAAATCCCAAATGAACTTTTCAGGCAGTTCAGTGTTTGGCCTGAGAGCCAATCAGTGCCTTTCACTGCTCTGCTGATTCCAGAGGAGGGAAGGTGGAAATGTCCATCCTAAGCTTAACAGAGGGGCCAGGGAGGGAGTCAGCCACCTACCAGAGCCCAGCAGGGGCTCTGAGTAGGCTCACCTAGACTCTCAACCATTGCATCCAGCGCCGCCGCCGCAGCCGTGTAAATTCCCGTGTTCTTGGAGTTGAGGTTGTCTGCTACAGCGATAATGATGGAGAGCAGCATGGGCTGTAAGCTTTCTCTCAGGAGGGGATCATCTTGGTGAGGGACTCCAGCGCCCACTGATTCACCTTCTTGTTGGAATCCTGAAGCCTTGGGGTGAAAGCATCAAAGACCTGTTGAGAGAACAGAAACCAAGAGCCCATGGGAACCCAGGCTGGGCAGGAGTCCTACAGCCCAGCCAGCTGCCCTCGGCAGGGATTCCTTCTTCCTGATGAGGAGCATCCAGCCTATGTCAGAGCATTCCCAGTTATGAAGAGCTCACCTCTCAAAGGGGGAGGTGACAAGAGGGGAAAGACTGTATACTGAATGCTCGTTAGGAGCAAAGGGCATAGAGCATCTTGTTAGATACTCTCAACTCGCTCATAGAGTAATCTTAATGACCCATGAAGCACAGGTTCTCATCCTCAGTTTACCATTAAAATACAAAACAGAAACTGAGGCTGAGAGAGGTTAAATGCTTTGCCCAGATCACACAGCTACTAAGAAACTTCAAGCTTGTGTCTTAACTACTCTGCTATGTGGCTTGAGTGTCAGCAGCCTCACTCCTGGAAGAAGCAGGCATCTGCCCTCATTTCCAAACTGTGAAACCTGTGCTTTCTCTGAACCCACCCATCCAGCCATCCTGACCCAGTTGCTTGGTCAACCACATGTTCTACCCCCAAACCTCACATGCACAGCAGAGCTGGGGGCAGCCCTTAGCCATGGCAACCTCCATCTCCACCCTCCTCCCTATATATCTGCTAGGAGGATGAAAAATACCCAGGACGGGTGGCCCCGCCTCTCTCCTCCTGCCCCTACACAGGGAAGCTCAGTGGCCCCCAGGCAAGAATGTCTGACACCTGGGTCGCCAGCCTCTTGCTGCTTGGTCTACTGGCCAGCCTCCAACAGACTGCAGCTACATGTGGTCTCTTCTTCACCTGCCCTAATGGATGCTGTGGGAGCAGCTGCTGCCAAGAGTACCAGCCGGAGCAGTATGAATTCTCTGGCCCCTTAAGGATTTTTGTCATCATCTTCCTAATCATAATACCCCTCCTGTGCATCTGTGGCATGACTAAACACTTGTATCTCAGCTGCAGAAAGTGAGAGCAGGAGGCCCCAACAACGCTCCTGGAACAGCCCCTCATTGCTCCTGTAGAGAGGGTCACAGCACCCATTTCTGAGCCCCCGCCCACCTACAGTGAGATTATTCTGAAGCCTGTCCTGGGTCTGCCTCCCTTGGAGCCGCCACCTCCCTACAGCTTCAGGCCTGAAGAATATGCCAGGGTTCACAGAGGCATCGACAGCTCCACTTTCTGATCCACCTCCTGCCTGGAACGCTGTCATCAGCCACCTCCCTACTGCCTCCTGGGTCAAGCCAGAGACTCTCAGGAGCCCTGGAGCACCCTCGCCCATCCTGCCACACCTCTGCCAGTTCTTGGCTTTAACTTATTGCTTTTCTACCCCTGTTCCATGCCAGTTGCTTCTCTTGTGTCAAAGGCTAGTCTGGAGTGACATGTCCACCCCTCACCTCACATTGTAAGTTAGAGGCTGCCAGGAGGAAAATATGAACAGTTGGAGGTGCCCAGCAGTGGAATGGGCTACTCTGAGCAGTGGAGGAGGCACCACACTGGCACCCCAGGGTGGCCTGGACAGCCAGCTCTGAGATGTTTGGGAGGGCACCAATGCACCCTGCAAGATGGGGCTGCTTCAGCTCTCTCCCATTCTACCTGAATAGAGAAGACCCCGTTGTCCTCCCCCTACCCTCAACACATGTTCTCACTAAATTTCAGTTGATTGTTAAAAAAAGAAAAGAAAAATAAAAATGCCCAGGACGACTCTGAGTGGTCCTAATGTACCCACCAGGAAGCAATGCCCTTGTCATCTTGGCTACTTCCAGATAATCCTATGTGATTACCATGGAAACTGGAAAGCAAGTATTTGTCAGGCTCCCTTTACCCTGGAGGGTCTGTCACAATGTCCAACCCTCTCCTGAGTTTTCCAGATTGAAGTTGCACCCACTGAGGGGAGAGACAGGACAAGTGTGGGGTGGCACTCACCTGGACCAAGTTGGCAGTGATGAGCGCTGGCTTGGCCCTGCAGTGCTCAACGAGCCGCCCCACACCTTCCATCCGAGACTGGTACTCTTTGGCCTCCAGCAGCCGCGTCAGCTCCCGTAGCTCTTCCACCATCTCCAAGCTGCCCCGCATAGAGGAGCGCAGCCCCACCAGCCGTGGGCCATTGGAGCTGAGCCTGCATGGAACAAGCGTCTGACGTGGGCAGCCCCAGGGAATGAACATACATCTTGTCCCATGCACAGCCCCCAAAGACAGATGAGGCAGAAACCAGAGTTCGACCTGCAGCTTAGTCCACCCGAGCCTCCCCTCCACCCACTCCTTGGGGTCACAAGCCTTGGAAACTCTTGAAGTGCCTTTTCCTCAAGAGGGTGCCAATTGGGTGCCTAGGGTTCTGTCCCCTTATCAGCGGGCAGGGCTCTTTCTTCTTGCTTTTTTTGTTTTCCTTCTTCTTTTCAGAAGGTAAGTTAGGAATGGGATGAGGGAGCTTGGAGTGAGGGTGGAAATCCATGGAAGGACAACAGACACACTTTAATCTAAGAGTTGGGGAAGGTCTTGACAGGAGCCCGCATCCTGACCCTTGGTCGTCTAAGCTCTGCTCATATCCTCTGGGAAGAGGGAAATGTTTAGAAGCCCTGTTGTCTTAACGTTCGTCTTAACATTACAGGCCCATCATATTCCCCTGGTCTGTTCCAGCCAACAGGAGAGCTGCTTCACACAGAGCTCCTATCCCCACCCCCAGTGCTCACCTGGGTCTCTGAGTTCTGCCCTACACCTGGGTCCCGCCCAGCAGAGCCCAGCATCATCCATTCTGACAGTCATCCCTATACCCCAGACTCCTTGCCTAACTGTGTGCCAATAGCTCTGCTGGACACTGCGAGCAATGAGATGAGAGGCGTGGTCTTTGCCCAAGGAGCTCATGGGCCACTGGGAGGTGAAGGACTGAAGGCCAGGGCAACCTGTCCACCTAGGGGACATAGGGGCAGAGGGGCAGAGGGAGCTTCTGAGGGAAGGTCATGGTGGGGAGGGGGTCACATCTTATAGAATAAATAGACATGTTCCAGGTGTAGACGACACACATAGGCAGAGGCACAAGAAAGCGAGAACTCGGAGGGCTGGGGAGCTGAGGTCTGGCTCAGAGCAGGAAGTTAGTCTAGAAGAAGTGGAGGCGGCTTCCCCTGGGGGTCCAGCTAAGGAGTCCAGATAGTCTCCCACAGGAGTTTAGTTTCAGGCACGGGAGTGACTGTCAGATTCCTGCTGGGTGTCTAACTCCTCCTGATGCCCACTCTCTCACCCCTTGGGCTATTCCTTCTCACCTGCCTTGACTCTAGCTCTGCCCCCAAATTAGTCCCAGGATGGCCATTCTGATGGCGAAAGGTGCTCTACGTGGATGAACCCTGAGTTCACATGTAGCCTGACCCCATCTCCCTTAAACAGCAGCTACATGGCTGAGACTTCAGGAACCCATCTCTATTGGCAGATGCTCCCTAGCCCACAATTTGCCCTCCCCAAGATGTGGGTGGGGGAACCCTCCCCATAAACTCACCCACGAGTCCTGCCGACAAAGTAGGCCTCAGTTGCAGCCCAAATGCATACCCCTCCCCCCACCCAAGGACACTGCAGGCCCTGGGCCAAGCCTCCATTCATTCTGGAAAGCCCTAGGGAGACAAGAGCTACTGTACCCGTCCTGGCCAGGCAGCCCATTCTCATACACCACCAGACTTCTTGACACCTTGCGGTCTTTGGTGGATGGAAGTTCATCACCATCTTCTATTCCCTTGAGAAATACACACACAACATGAGCTGAAAGGGGCGGCTTTCTGAGGAACTGCCAGATGCTCCAGTCTAGACTGGAACAAGAGGAATAACCCCTTCCACCCAGGAGAGCTTGGGAGGGCCTTGGGGAGCCTTCCAGGGGTCAAGATCCCCACTTAGAAGATGAAGGCAAGAAAACCTAGGCAGGCACAAGGAACACAGGCAGTGAGAGGCAGAACCAGGTCTGAGCACCGGAAAGGAAATTCTACCCGTCAGGCATCATGGATGAAGTGAAAGCCTCTAGAGTGCATGACCCCTTACCTTGACCATGCCAATAGCTCTGCTGGACACTGCGAGCAATGAGATGAGAGGCATGGTCTTTGCCCAAGGAGCTCATGGACCACTGGGAGGTGAAGGACTGAAGGCCAGGGCAACCTGTCCACCTAGGGGACATAGGGGCAGAGGGGCAGAGGGAGCTTCTAAGGGAAGGTCATGGTGGGGAGGGGGTCACGTCTTATAGAATAAGTAGGCATGTTCCAGGTGTAGATGACACACATAGGCAGAGGCACAAAAAGGCAGAGGCACAAGAAAGCGAGAACCTGGAGGGCTGGGGAGCTGAGGTCTGGCTCAGAGCAGGAAGTTAGTCTAGAAGAGGTAGAGGGGGCTTCCCTTGGGGGTCCAGCTAAGGAGTCCAGATAGTCTCCCACAGGAGTTTAGCTTCAGGCGCGGGAGTGACTGTCAGATTCCTGCTGGGTGTCTAACTCCTCCTGATGCCCACTCTCTCACCCCTGGGCCTATTCCTTCTCACCTGCCTTGACTCTAGCTCTGCCCCCAAATTAGTCCCAGGATGGCCACTCTGATGGCGAAAGGTGCTCTACGTGGATGAACCCTGAGTTCACATGTAGCCTGACTCCATCTGCCTTAAACAGCAGCTACACGGCTGAGACTTCAGGAACCCATCTCTACTGGCAGATGCTCCCTAGCCCACAATTTGCCCTCCCCAAGATGTGGGTGGGGGAACCCTCCCCATAAACTCACCCACAAGTCCTGCCGACCAAGTAGGGCTCAGTTGCAGCCCAAATGCATACCCCTCCCCCCACCCAAGGACACTGCAGGCCCTGGGCCAAGCCTCCATTCATTCTGGAAAGCCCTAGGGAGACAAGAGCTACTGTACCCGTCCTGGCCAGGCAGCCCATTCTCATACACCACCAGACTTCTTGACACCTTGCGGTCTTTGGTGGATGGAAGTTCATCACCATCTTCTATTCCCTTGAGAAATATGCACACACAACATGAGCTGAAAGGGGTGGCCTTCTGGGGAACTGCCAGATGCTCCAGTCTAGATTGGAACAAGAGGAATAACCCCTTCCACCCAGGAGAGCTTGGGAGGGCCTTGGGGAGCCTTCCAGGGGTCAAGATCCCCACTTAGAAGATGAAGGCAAGAAAACCTAGGCAGGCACAAGGAACACAGGCAGTGAGAGGCAGAACCAGGTCTGAGCACCGGAAAGGAAATTCTACCCGTCAGGCATCATGGATGAAATGAAAGCCTCTAGAGTGCATGACCCCTTACCTTGACCCAACTGAAGGGCTGCAGGCTGCCAGGCTCAGGCCTGATCCCCACCCTAGACCAGCTCACACCTCACCACCTGCCAACTCACCCGCTGTTTAATAGCTGTCATGACCTTCTGCAAGTCATGGGACGGGAGGGACTGCTTCAGAAATGCATCAAACTTTGTGTTTGACATCAAGATATTTACCATCTTCCGGCCGTAAAACCTGCCATTGGAGAAAGAACAGGATGAAACAACAGCCACAGGAATGCAATATAAATTTGCTTTACAGCTTTGCATAATTTTTCTAATTATAGTAAGAGAATTTTTAGTACTTTTTCTAATTGTGATAGCAATCCCAACTCAGAATAATCATTGACCATAATCCCACTACCAGGAGAAAACCGCTATTAAATTTTTATACTATTTTATTATAATCATTTTTCTACACATATATATTTTTTGTTGATATCAGAATGTATATGTAACTTTTACCCAGCTTTATTCACTTTATCATTGATCATCTCCCCATGTCATCCTTTTTAATGGCTAAATAATATTCTGTTGGATGGCTCTACCGAAGTACATTAACTTTTTTTCTAGCAAGAGACATTTAGAAGTCTGAGAAAGGGTATGGTGGGGCAATCTAGGAGGGAGGGGTCAACTCTACCTGATAAATTGTGGTGGTAGGGGGCCACCTTGGGTTGGGACTCAAAAGCTGAGTGTGTGTGTGCTCAGTTGCTCAGTCACTCAATCGTGTCCAACTCTTTGCAACCCCATGGACTGTAGCCTGCTGGGCTCCCCTGTCCATGGAATTTTCCAAGCAAAAATACTGGAGTAGGTTGCCATTTCCTACTCTAGAATTTTCCCCTCTAGAAAATTCCCCTACTCTAGGGAATTTTCCCAGCCTAGGTGTTGAACCCACATCTTCAGCATCTCCTGCACTGGCAGGCAGATTCTTTACCCCTGTGCCACCTGGGAAGCCACAAAAAGTGAGTAGTTCACAAATGAGATTAAGAAGGAAGTGGAGGAGAGAGGATGCCCCATAAGATAGTCTGCTGGATCTGCAAGTGTGCAGTTGAAGAATAGCAGGCAGAGACCGGACCCAGGAAGAGAACAGGATAGAGAAGAAGAAAGGTAAGACCCAGTTTAGGGAGATGTGAAGGATCTGGGCTTGAAGCTGAGGAATGACGAGATTTGTACTAAAATCAAAATGTCTCAGGACTTCCCTGGTGGTGTGGTGGAAAGGAAACCACCTGCCAATCCAGGGGACATGGGTTTGATCTCTGGTCCAGGAAGATCCCACAGGCCGTGGGCAACTGAGCCGGCGCGCCACAACTCCCGAGCCAGCGCTGCAGCCTGAGAGCTGCAGCTGCTAAGCTTGTGCGCCTGCTGCCACTACCGAAGCCGGGTACCTGGAGCCTGTGCTCTGCAAC
This sequence comes from Madoqua kirkii, assembly GCA_006408675.1. NCBI lineage: Eukaryota > Metazoa > Chordata > Mammalia > Artiodactyla > Bovidae > Madoqua > Madoqua kirkii. Next base: position 23,351 of record SJYC01136065.1, read on the forward strand.
CAGAGAAGCCGCTGCAGCGGGAAACCTGCACACCACAACGAAGAGGAAGGCTCACTCGCTGCAACTAGAGAAAGCCCACACGAAGGAACGAAGACCCAGCATGCCAAAAATAAATACATTAACAATTTTTAAAAAATGTCTCAGGCAGCAATGTGGAGGATGACTCTCTGGGGACCAGGCTGGGTCCAGGAGACCCGTTAGGAGGCCACTATAATAATCCAGGCAAGAGATGCTAAGGCCTGACATAGGCAGGAGGGTTGGGTTAAGTAAGGATAATCAGATTCAAGAGCTGCTAAAGAAGATGAAATTGAAGGGTTCGGCAGCTGATTGGAGGTGGAGCCTGAAGCATTATCAAGAATTATCATATTCACTCCATCTAAAACTACATTAATTATAAAAATGCACCATTAATTTATTTCCAAAAGAAAAACAGGAAAAGAAGACGCGGCCAATTTCCACTGCCTTCAGTGACACGGCCCCACATGTGAAAGCCATCCATCCTTCTACATCCTCTCTCAGAAACAGAAGTAACACTTCTTGTGGGGACTGCCTTCCTTCCTTAGGTCAGGTAAAGTACCTAATGACTGCTTTGTAGGAAACTGGAATCTGGGTCTTTCCTTCAACGATGAATGTTTGCATTAATATAGAATTTATGCCCCAACACTCTATTTCCATGCCTTTTCTCATACACAATAACTCTTCACTTCAACGCTAAAAACAGTGTAATATTTCTAAAGACATTTTAAACAATGATTAAACTCAACAAGTCTCCACAGTGACTTCTTAAAATAAATATAAAAGGCTAACCAGTAAACAAAGTCTCATAATGTAGTTCCTACAACACAAACAGTAATTCAAAGGTTTATATGATGAGCAACGAGGATCAAGTTTGCAATTGTGTAGACAGTAAAACCAAAGTCTTAATTGCTGCCCGGCCAACAACAACTGTGAGATGCCTAGGATTCTAAGATATTAAAATGTGGAGAGAAAAATGAAGTATAACTTTCCCATTTTTAATCTTAGATGACTCAGTAAATAATAGTGACTTTTAATAAGAGAGGGAACACAGCCAGAGAAGCAACCTTCAGGAAAAGGCAGTGAATTCATTTAGGATGACAGTGGGACATCCCAATGATGGTTCCTGGGGAGGCATCAGAGAGATGGGCAGATGCTCAGAGAAGGAGCCACCTGGAGGGAGACACAGGGGAGCATCAGAGTTTCACTGTGACTGGAGCCACAGGAAGTAACGGTGCCACTGAAAGAAAGCTGCAAGGTGGGGATGAGGACTGAAGACACTCCTGAAGCCATGGGCATCTGGGTGAGGGGGAAGATGGGGGAGAAAGACACAGAGGAAGGAGGAGAACCAAGGAGTGTGGCGCCATGGAAACCAGAAGCATAAGGTTCCAAGAAAGAAAATGAAGTGCAGTCAGTGCCATCCAGTGTGAGAGAGAGGTCAACGAGGGGTTTAGATCTGGAGAGGTATTAGATCTTAACCTCCCTTCCCTCACCCATGATGAAGAACAAACCAATCAAACCTTCTATTCAGTACTTCCCTGACAATATTCCTCCCTTCAGTAGATGGCCCTTTCACTCGCCCCACAGTTCATCTGAAAACCTCAGTGCATCTCTGATTCCTCTTTGAAATCCTCACCACCAACCTGCAATCAGCCTGCCTTCAAAGTACACCCCAATCCACCCCCTCTCACTTCTGCAGCCTCCAACATGACTTGCCCAGATTCTGGGGTAGCCATCCACCTAGCATCCCACCTATGTCCTGGCTCCTCTCCCCAACTATCAATCCTCCAGTGCTCAGAGAGACTTTCTTCAAAAAAATTAAAAGACTAGCAAAGATATCAAAAAGCACCCAAATGCATTTGCAATCAGGGAGGAAGGAAAGAAGCAGCAGTGAGCTAGCACTTCTATCCACTAGATGGGTAAAAATGTGAAATCCAGAAATTGCAAGGTTGTGAGGATGTAGGCACCTCAGGGGCAGGGTAGGGGGTGCCTCCCTGGTAGCTCAGACAGTAAAGATTCTGTCTGCAATGTAGAGACCTGGGTTCAATCCCTGGGTTAGGAAGATTCCCTGGAGAAGGGGAGGGCAACCCACTCCAGTTTTCTTGCCTGGAGAATTCCATGGGCAGAGGAGCCTGGAGGGCTGCAGTCCATGGGGTTGCAATCCTGAGGTGCAGTCCTGGGGGAGTGCATGGGGAGGGTGCGTGCGTGCGATGCCGCCTTCCCAGGTGCACCCTGGGACAGCCCATGTGAACACACCACCTGGGACATAACACAGAACACAGTGGACATGTCCTCTGGAGCTGAACCAGGAGCGGTGGGGGCTCCCGACATAACATGTCACGAACTGAGAAGTATGATAAATGCCCCAACCCCAGCTTTTAAAGACTCCTACCAGAACCCCAACCCCTGACCCATGAGACGCCCCCACACCTGGCCTGGCCTTGCCTCCTCCCCATCACTGCCCACCACTCCCCTTGCTCACCGTGCTCCATGAAGCCTTGCCTTCTCATCATTCAACACCCAACTTAGCCCATCCCAGGGGATGTACCACCTGCCTTTGCTGGGACTCTTGCACCCCAAATCCTCAAAGAGCTGGGCCCTGCGAGACAATTAGTTCTCAACTCAAATGTCAATCTTTAGCGAGATCTCCCTTGACTCTCAACCTAAAGTAGTCCCTACCTTGTTCTCCATTACGTTTTTGTTTGGCCCCTTATTTGTGTCTAAAATTGTCATAATTACAAAGAGCTGGGCCCTGCTAGGCAATTAGTTCTCAACTCAAATGTCAATCTTTAGCGAGATCTCCCTTGACTCTCAACCTAAAGTAGTCCCTACCTTGTTCTCCATTACGTTTTTGTTTGGCCCCTTATTTGTGTCTAAAATTGTCATAATTATTTACTTGTTTATTATGCAACTAGGAGGTAAGGTCCAAGACAACGGGGTCTAATTTTTCCTGTTCACACCTGTGCTCATAGTAATGAACAGAATGCACATCACATATCTCTTGAAAAAAAAATGAATGAATGGATAGCTTTATAGGGAATGGAGCTGGACCAGGACAGAAACTAGAGCAAGACTGCAGTGGCTAGAGGGAGAGTGAAAGGTGAGGGATGGGAGCAGATGGTAGGGTTGCACTGCCTAGAGAGACTGGAGGTGGGGGTGGTGACCATTCCCCGAGCGGGCCTGCCTCCGGCTGTGGTGGTGTGGCGAGGTGGGATGACAGCTGTAAGGAAAGGATACAACTTTGTCCATCACTGTCCCTCCCCGTGGCCCTGGGGCAGCTGACCCTCAGGGGTGGCTGGCGGCCTTGTCTGCCTGGGCTGGCCAGGTCAGCCGTCCCCCGGGCCCTGCAGTACCTGGTGTCCTGGTTGGAGTCCTGCGCCAGCCTCACCAGGTTTTGCACCAGCATGTCTGTGCTGTCTCTGGTGCCTGAGAGGAGCTTCTCGGCGCCTATCTGCTCCAGGACGACCGACAGGTGCTCGGCAGTGCACTTCCGGACTAAGGGGTTTCGGTGGCTGAAAGGAAACACAGTCATGGTCCAGGGCTCAGCCAAGGAATGGGGTTTGGGTGGGGGTGGGGGGCATCCCCAGACTGGCACACAGGGACCTACAGTTGTGCCTCCATATTTCATGCCACAGTGGGCTCCCAATTTTGTCCTTCCAGGGCTCAGGGGAATCTTCAAGGAAGACTAGTCCCTTCCTGACAATGGAACTGAAGCCACGTGACATCCCCAGGCCCACTGTGTGCCCGCCATCCCTGTGCCTTCCTGAGCTCATGTGCTGTCTTTGCCTAAATTCACTTTTCTCTACCTAGGATACCCTACCTCTGCCTTCTGAGCCACCAGACAAAACTAGTACTTTCTGGGGATGGGGGGAAGGGCACTGTCCTTTGTCCCCTGGTAAATACAGGGTACCCCATGGTTCCCAGGGGGCAGACAGCAAGTCCCCCTCTCAGTTGAATCCCCTGTTCCCCTCTGGCATGGTGACACAGCACTTTGTGGGCATTTACTGCGTGTTCATTGAGCAGAAATGAGACAGGAGGTGGGATGGGAGATTGATGGGTGGTTTCTAGGGGAACCTGAAAACTTATAGGAGGAACCCATGGGATGTCACCTCTCTCTTTTTCACTTCATTCAATGTGACCAATGTGTCCACAGTCCATTGCATTAGGTGACACTGGCCCCTTCTTCCCCATTGGGCACCATTCCTCTAGAACACAAAGGAAGGCTTCCCTACTCAGTGTGGTCCAGGGACCAGTGTATTAGCATACAAGTCAGAATCTGCGCTTTAGCAATATCCTAGGGAACTCCAATGTACAGCCCTGTTCCGGGCTCCACTCTCTTTTTCACTTCATTCAATGTGATCAATGTGTCCACAGTCCATTGCATTAGGTGACACTGGCCCCTTCTTCCCCATTGGGCACCATTCCTCTAGAACACAAAGGAAGGCTTCCCTACTCAGTGTGGTCCAGGGACCAGTGTATTAGCATACAAGTCAGAATCTGCGCTTTAGCAATATCCTAGGGAACTCCAATGTACAGCCCTGTTCCGGGCTCCCATGGTTCTACCTGACAAGAATCAATTGGCTCAGTTTAACATGAGCACACCCTCCCTGCCAGGCTCTGCACTAGACACCTTTGAACCAGTGTCTCCTCAACTTCACAAGCTACTTTTGTCATCATCGTGCAGGTGAGGAAGCAGAGGCATGGGGAGGAATCCAGAAAAAAAATACAATTGATTTCTCCCTGGTTAAAAACAGCCACAATCAGCACTTAGTCAGTGTCAGGTAGAGACAGGCGCTTCCCCTACCCCTCTTTCATGAATCAATTCCTGTACTCTTCCCAACAATTTTATTATTATCCCTGATCTCGTTTTACAGATGAGGAAGCAGAAGCTTGGGGGAAGTTTAGTAACAATCCAGGCTGTGAACTTAGGTAATGTGGTTCAGGAGTCTGTGGGCAAAGGCCTTCTGGCTGTGACAGCTCACCCTGGGTTCTACCCAGTAGGCTGCCCGGCATAACAGTCAGGGACTGTCTTGTTGGGGCTGAGAGCTGTGTCACCCTGTGGGAGAAAGGGCTCGGAGGAATGCTTCTGGTTTTGCTGTTGGTGAGAATTCTAAGTACAGAGGACAACACCGGGCTATGACAGATCTCAATACCCAGAGATTAGAAATAAGGAAACTCTGGGCCTCAATTTTCCAATCTAAGAAATGGGTGTCTAGCTGCCACTTCCATGGCTGAGAGCAGAGAAATAAACAGGGATGCCCTGGGAGCCATGGGCCCTTCTACAGCTTCTGTGTGACCAGCACCAGCAGTAGCACCAGGGAAGGGGGACTGGCTGGGGGTCAAGCAGAGCACACAGGACACAGGAGCCCTTACCTCCCCTGTCACGGCCAAGGACACATCATGTAGCCTCCCGGTGAGGACCTCCGAGTGACAGGCTGCCAGGCGCTGGATGCTCACCAGGCCCCTCTCCTTCATCTGCCTGAGAAGCAAGTCCTGGCCCTGTCATAGGTGGCTGGGGGAGGGCACTCTACACAGCACGCCCACACTGCCAGCACCCCCGCCGCAGCAGGGAGGGAGTGGATGGCATTAATGGCAGTGTCCTGGTGTCACAGCCAGGCTGAAAGGCCAACAGTCCAATACAGGCCATTTTACGGGGTCCATGACCCACCCTAGCCCACCCCCACAGTCCAGGCCTAGGCCACCCACAGAGCCTGCGCCTGCAAGAGAAGGCTCTTGAACACGAGGACTGAAGGAGGCCTTCCCACAAATGGGACCTCAAGTCATCACTTTACTCACGAGCGAGATTGGTGGCGCTAGTGGTAAAGAACATGCCTGCCAATGCAGGAGACAGGAGAGATCCGGGTTCGATCCCTGGGCTGGGAAGGTCCCTTGGAGAAGGGCATGGCAACCCACTCCAGTGTTCTTGTCTGGAGAATCCCATGCACAGAGGAGCTTGGCGAGCTACAGTCCATAGGGTCGCACAGAGTCAGACACGACTGAGGCAACTTAGCACACAGCACATAAGACTGTGTGGGGGAGGAACACCGGAGCAGGATGAACTTGACTTAGAGAAAGGAAGGACGCTGACCTTCCTCAGGCCCCCATGGAAGCGTTGCAGAGTCAGATTGTACTTCCTAGGCCCAGTGCACAGGACTGTTGGCAGCCCAGGACAGACACTGGCCATGCAACTCACATGCACACCCCTGTTCCTGCCTCCCCACTCTGCAGGACCAGGGTCTGCAGTGGGGGAGAGGCATGGGGCAGGAGCTCCTATGCAGCCCCACCCAACCCCATCGCAGGGCACACGGGCTGTTTCCTCACCAGTCACTGCTCTCCAGGCACTGCAAGGCATCCACCAGCCCCAGCTCAGGGTTCGAGAAAGGCCTCAACTCCCTGAAAGCTCGAAGATCCATCTCTTCCTCCTCTTCTTCCCACTCAGGAGACCCCAAAGTGAGAACCGCGGGTAAGGACTGAGCTGCAAGAAAAGGAGAGGAGCAGGGGAGTTTACCCAGAAGACCTGAGGCCTCCACAGCATGGCACTGAGCCACCTTACTGAGAAAGGGAAGACGGGGTCGGGGGTCTGCAGGCTGAATGGAC